>VZTE01005136.1:93098-114097 GCA_013397775.1 Eulacestoma nigropectus | reverse complement strand
AAAAAAAAAAACAAAATGAAAATACAGTGCATTTCAGTCATCTCATATATCTTTGGAGAAAGAAAGAAAAAAAAGCTTCTTTTTTTTCCCTATGTCATTATATCTAGTGTAACAAGTCTGCAGAAAGTTCAAGGTACTGATGGATTAAAAGGGCATTAAAAGTGCCATTAAGCCGGTTAGAGCAGATAAACACATTGCCATGGACCTAATAGATTATTTTTCTTTTTTCCTCTCCTTTTTTTTTTTTTCCTTTTTTTTTTTCTTTTTTTCCTGGTAATCTCAACAGCTGATAATGCAGACAAGTGCTGAGGGCTCAATTCAGTTGTCTAAACATCTGTATCTGGCTCTTGAGAGTTCTTGGGGCAGTCACAGGGGTCTGAGAGCTAGGAATCAGCATGGTGTGGGGGTCCAGCCCTTCCACAGAGGCAGCTGGAGGCCGGGGCAGCTTGGCAGGGATGAGGCACAGCACAGAAATTTCTGTTTGGGCAACTGACTTAATGTCACCATATTCCTGTTCATCTTTGGTGATAAAGTTACTGTGACAGTTTTTACCACAGAGCTTCAGGTGGAGTTATGGTTTAGTGGTCATCTGTCATGAACCCCAATTTTATTTTGTCTTTGGTTTACTCTGAGATTTGTCGAAAAGACAATTTTAGGGAATCTTGCTTTTGACACAAGTAGGTCAATGATATATCATCAAAACTGTAATACTTTTCAATCCTACTGAAAGGTCAGGTGAACTAGACAGTCTAAAACAAAGTAACTTGGACATAGGGTATTAGTTATAGACCATCTTCGGACAAAATCGAACACCTCTTCTAAGTTCTTTTCTGTTCAGCAATGCAAAATGAGATTTAAAGCTGGAGCACAATGGAAAGACCAGAGAAAGTATTCTAATGTTGAAAACTATCTTGACTGAAGCATATTATCTATTTTGCATATTTTGGAATAAAATTACATTTGTTTAACGTAATCTGACTTTTTGTTCAAATGGACACCAGCGTTAAGAGGAAACAAATTCCATCTTTACTCATCCTTGTTTAGTCACTTGATACAATTCTTTCTGAATAGCAGAATCTGTAAATGAGCCATGCAGAAATATTCTTGTTTAAACTAAGATACTTAAATCCAGTTCAGCAAAAACTGGTGCGTGTACTAAGATACAGTTTTAAAAATTAAACATATCTAGCAAGTTTTGCTTCAGAACTCCAAAAATACACTAGAAAATGAACATAAAGGTAGACAAGTCTGCTTGTCTAAAATAAATTCTGAGAAGTCCTAATGCCATGAAAAAATGCAAGAAATAAGTTATTTAACCCCTTCTTCCCCCTCCCAAAAAGATAAAACAACAAACACAAGAGTGTCTGTAACTTGGTCATATTCTGTTAAAATACAAACCCAGTTGCACCAGAAAATGAGAAAGGGCAAATACTGGCAATCCAATGACCTTTTCTAACGTACTATACCTATGCTCAGACTATAGCTTGACCTCCAAGGTGCAGTTATGTTTCAAATATTTCATTCAGCATTCATTAGGATTTGTTCTTTTTTTCTTTTTTTTTTGAGATAAGTTTTGTAGGTTTTTAAAATAAGAGATAGAACTAGAAGCTTGGGGAAAATATGCATTGGCAGTATTTGGTTCAATTTCCTTGGCAATGCTTCTTTCCATCTCAGAAGCATGAGAAAATGAGATGAGAAGACATTTTTAATAAGCTTTTGTCCTGCAGTCACTTGGTCAGTTATAATCACTAAGTATTTGATCACTAAGTATTTGCGTTAATTGTATTTTCATTTTATATTATGTCAGTTTCCAAATATATTTCAGGAAAAAAAGATACATGTCCTTGACACTATTAACACTAATTCTCAAGTTAGTGACCAATTCAAAATAACATCATGTGGTTGCTATTAAAATGTAGTTCAGAGTTTCAATAGACTGCTTGTGCCTGACAACTAATTTTTTTGTTGCTCTCTTGGGTAGCTGCTAGAAACAGTCCTCAATGTAGATTCATCCTGTGACTGAAGCACAGATAGGAAAAGCTGAAAAATGAGCAACGGGAACAGCTTGCTGATGAAGTTGAATGAGGAGCTAGTAATGATATTGATGACATTACTAATTACTTAGCAGGCAGAATTCAAAATGAGAATTCATTTGTCATCATGATATCATCAATCAGCTTTCTATTGCCTTGGGTAATAGGTTTGTGCTTGCTTGGTGCAAGATAAACTTTGCTTTATAACTCATTTTGGTTTGTACATATGTACTTCTTAATTTTTACCTTTTAAAGTTTTACTCTTCCCTGTGTTGCATTGTGGTTTTATGAGTATCCTATTTCAAAGGTTGTGTATTTTACACTTAAATCAGATAATTAAGACCACATAATCTCTGCCCCTCAAAACAAGCAAATATTCAACAGATTTTTCTATTAGGATCATAGCCTAAAGTAACATCCATCCCTGATGCAAAAGGAAGCCTATTCAAACTTGATGTTTAAAAAAATTCGGATAGATTTCTAGATACTTTAAGGAAAAAAATACAGTAAAGATATGCAAATTCCTCTAATTTGGGAATAGAGGCTCAAAAGTCACAGTTCCTGAGTCCTTGAGTAAAAAAATCTCTTGGCATTGATTTAGTCTTTTCAAGCAATACGATATTCCTAATCCTTCAGCCTGTGAACCAGTATCATAGTCCCAAGAGCCTGGAAGCTATACTATCTCCTCCAAACAGCTGAGATTCCTGGCTGCATCATCCTGTTGGAGAGAGAGCTGGCCAGACTTTATGAATTGTGCACTCCAAGATTTTCCTCTCTCCTCTCCAACTTGGCATCTCTGTCTTTTTCATCTGCTTTCTGGATCCTTGAATTCCTGCCTTGGCTTTCATAGGGCTACTTTCCACTTTTGTGGGCATACACTATGATCATTAGTGCTTTGCTGTGAAATAAGTAAAGAGAATATCTGCTTACTCACAAGGGAACTGCTAATTGTCCCCTTGAAAGCCACCAAAGCAGTCAACGACTCGCCTCACCAGCCTCATGTCATGGCAGTTGGGATTAACCTGAGAGTTACCCAGGGTCCCAAATGAAAATGTGGTCACCTCAGGGATCTGCTGTCCAGCTGTATTTGCCCAAGGAACTAGTGATCTGAATCAGCAAGTATATTGTCTTTTAATATGCTTACGGTAGTATAGTCAAGTAATATATGCAGCTTAGAGGTACCCTCTGACTCATTAAACAACCTAATGGATCATCTGACAGTTGGAAAGGTTTTCTGTGTGAGTGAATATTAAAGTGAATGTGTTAATTTGAGCCTATATTATTATGCCATAATAATATAGGCTCATTTGCACTGTTTTCTATCATTTTGATTAATGCCTAGATTGTGACTAACACATAGAAGGCAGAAGAGATAATATGCATAAAATTGCAATCTATGGATGTTCTTACCATTCTAGTTTGTGCATCTACTGAAAGAAAATAAGTAAAAAATGGAGAGGAGAAAAAAGTGTTTCTTTTGGCTTTCAGTCTTATAAAATGTATAAGATAACAAAATATTGATTTTTTCCATCACCTCTACAAGATGGGAATGAAGCAGGTTTTATTTAGTTAAATATCACAATCAAGAAAAAGCAATTTACATACATTTTAGTCAAAAGTAGAAGAAAGCTTTAGAATGTTCCTTGTATCTAGAAACATCTCTTTATTGAGCAGGTTCTGAAGAATTTAGGTGTTCCAATTTAGTGAGTTTATAATTGTGATTTGGATTGTGAATGTGAACGTAGGCCATTGTGAATGTGTATTGTCAATGGGCATGTAGGCCATTAATTTCTCCAGGACCCTTTGAAATACATATGTAGCTTGTCATAACACCTCCACAGAACTGGATTTCATTTGCTTTATTTACATCATTTCACATTAAGTGACATTTCACAGGAGCTGAATAATTTTTTACTTCTTCTGTTTATGAATGTTGATCATATTAAACACTAAAAAATAAATATTACAAGAATTCAAGTTTTAAAAAATGTAATACCTACTAAGGATACAATCCCTAAGATAATTTTATATGTATTATGTTGTATTATAGACAGAATTTTTAAAGAACACCACACCTCTACTATATCAAATTCTTGTAAAAATGGAAGAGACTTAGATGGATTTACTGTTTTTCTAGAGCAGGCTGACTCCTTAAAACAGTTACCCTGAGCAGAGTTCAGAGTATAGTACTGTTTCTCTGAAAATCTAACTTCAGGATACTCTACAGAGAAAAGCAGGATGGCATCCTAAATCTCATCAGAATCATACATGGAAATATCATTCACATAACTGTCCCAGAGGAAATTTGCCTCTTAAAATGACAAACAGATGACTGTAAATGAGGACTGCAGTTCTAGACAACTGGTGTGAAGGTGCTTGAATAGTGCATTACCAGCACATTGCCTTGCTCTATACAATGGCAGTAGAACAGCTGTTCAAATCACTACCCCTGATTCTCCTGTATATCTGTTTCCAGCAACTACCATGATAAGCTCTTTCAGAGGAGAGTAAAAAACCCTCCATAATGCATGTGAGTCAACACTCTTGTCAGATATGATAACTTTAAATATAGACTTACTTTCCTGAATAAATGAATGGTGTTTTCCCTACTTGTATGAGGGGAGTATGTCAATGACATTGAAAGCAGGATTATATTTGTCATTAAGTTCAGTCAGCTTAATCTGATAATTAGATTTAAATATAAATTCAGTTTAGAAAACTACTTTTTTATTATTATTTGAACTTTTTATTTTCTTTCCTGAAAATTACTTTTCACAAAGCACTCAAAGCGACCTTCCCTTTGTGTAATGGAAGATTTGGAGCAAGAAAAATTTCATCTCCATATCTTAGGCTGCCAGTCTTGTCAGAGGTTCCTATTGGCAGCAGTCTACTATGAAGAAACGGAGCAGAAAGGAGCAATTCTATGACCCTTTTTTGATTTCTTTTCTTTTTAATTTAGGAGCTATCTTCAGTCATGATATTGTCCTGGGAATAGCTTATTATTGCTAAATTTGTTCCTATTTTATAAGCAGAGGTGACTGACTTTGCTCTTTGAATGTACTAATTTGCTTTTCTCTGTGTCATTATCTCTTCTTTTGGTTTTTCCTGAATACAAGAATTGGTACTCTAAAAAAGCTGTTGATTGATTTAATGACATTTAATGAGACAAATACATGGCATGGGAAACAGGAGATCTTTGATCTTTTCAAGTTAGACTGAATGATAATGGAAATTTCTCACTGTAGGTAGGAAGATTGTTTTGGCCTCTTAAGTCTCTAATATTATCAGTTACTCAAAGACACCTCCTAAGCTTTTAACTTCAATTTAATTAATATATATATTTTAACAGTTGACTTCTATTATTTCAGCGTCAGAGTACCCTATCATGCTGTCATTATCTTATGTAAATGGGTTTGTTTTACATAATGTGCAGTAATTATAGTAGGGTCCATTAAAAACATATCTTTCTGAATTAGTGATAGGTAAAGAAGAAGGGGTTTTAATATGTATTCCAATTCAACCTTTCTATAATTGAGAATTTTCCAGTTTAAAGCTTATTCATTCTATTTACTTTTTTTTTTTGGTTTTGTTTTGTTGGTTTTTGTTTGTTTGTTTGGGTTTTTTTTTGTTTTTGTTTAGTTTGGTATTTTTTTTTTTAGGAAAATATATGATAGCTATTAATTAAATAGCATAATGTATTTCAATAGTGTTCTTTCCTGCAAAGCAGGAAGATTTCAAATTTAAGGTCAGTATGAAAAAAACTCTGAAACAAATGTTTTGTCCTGAGAAATTTTTAATAGATCTTAATCCATTCTTAATTAGTAATGGAATGGGCTAATCATAATGGATTTTTTTTTTGTTTTACATGACAGATATTTATTTGGGTGTAGCCTCTCTTGAAAATGTTTTTTTTTTTCCAAAACTACTTCCTTTACATCTTCTTCGCTTTTAGCTTTGTGATTTTTTATGATTTCCATGGAAAACTGGACAATAGATTATCTGTCAATTTGCCCTTTCCGTTGTTTATGGATAGAACTGCTGATCATTATAATCTCATAATTTCTGCAAGGATATACAGATACATTGAGGAATACTTCTCCTGGACCAACCTTTTCCCTGGATTGCAAGCCATTTGCCTAAGGGATAATCTTTTTTATTGTTTCTTTTACACTGCCTGACATAATGCAGTCTCTCTAAGTGTTGTACAGATTGACAGTAATATTAAAAATTGTATGAAGATAATATTTTTGTTTCTGGATTTTTGATTTCGTTTATTCATAACCATTTTGGCTGCAGATTCAGAGACTGTGCCATGATGGTACATGTTCACAAGTAAATTATATTCATAATAAAAAGCGTCTATTACACACTATGTTTTCCTGTACATTAGTCTTGTGTAGGTACTGCTTTTTGGCTGCATTTAACTGAAATACATTATACTGACCAATGGGTTTTAAAACTTATATTCAATAAGTTTAAAAACATTAATTATCTTCTTCAGTTTTCAGATTATTAAAGTTACTAAAAATGAAAGTGACATTGCAAATTTTAAAAATGTTTGACACTAAACTTATGTGTTATATTTCCTCATATTTTTCCAGTGTTATACTGAAATGCACTGCCTTTTGTACCTGTTTCAATGGCATTCTTGGCAAAGAAAAAAAAATAAAAAGAAAACTTACTCAGTTACTTTTCTGAGTTTCACAGAATGTTCTCACAACTCCCTCACTTAAATGGTGAGTAGGGAGCTTGAGGAGCACTTTCCAAAGTTTGACTAAATGAATCCTTATGTCAGGACTGATGACTATCCTTATGTAATTAAGCAGCTATACAAAGACAAAAGAGAACACTAACTGAGCTAAGTTGACAACAGCACCAAATCTTTGAGGTGAATTATTCCTAAGATGAATATCTGGGGTTTTTTTGTCCACCATGTACTGCGTGTAATATTCCTTTAAAAGACCTGCGGCTGTACAGCAGGAAAATAAAGGCTGCTTGTTTGCTTTGAGAGAGAGAGCCTCTGGAGGCAGGGACAAGTTGCTCTTCAATTGGAAGTGACTAAGAAAAGGGCAGGAAAAGGAGGAAGTAAAGGAGGGGGACAAACCCCTGGAGAATGGTTTGGGACAGGGAGATTGAGCCAGACACAAAGGGCAGTAAAGGCTGTAATACAAACAGATGTTTAAGAGACTTCTGAGAATAGGAAATGGACAGTCGGGTCTGATATGTAATGTAAAAGAAAAAAAAACTAAACCAAAAACCTTTTATTAGGGATCTACTGGGGACTGTGTGGAACATGAGGTACGTGTTTTGCAAACCCAAGCATTGCACACCACAACTACTTTTTAAACACCGCTGCTTTCTTGGTAATCAAGTAGCTGCAGTTTGCCAGACATCCTGAAAATCATTTAACATTAGCCAAACATTAAAGCAGACAAATGTCTGGTTTGCTGCGGCCCAGAAGAATACTGAAAATTGCTTATTCGAGTATAAAAACTAGTGGCAATTAATGATAACACAGTGGCCAGGATTTTGCTTTCAAAATTCTTCCAGTCCATTACATTTTACCGATCAGAACTGAGTTGTCTTTATTCTTTTTGTTTTAGTGATGATGAAATATATCTTTAGAGAATAAAAACCACTTTCCATTCTTAAAAAGCTTAGTGTAAGGAGAAGATGAAGGAAGATTTACCTGAAAACTCTAGTGAAGGTAGAGAACTCTAGGCTCCAGCACAGAGAGAACTTGAATACCACTTGTTAGAAACGAACGTAAATCAGGTTTCCTTTATAACAACCTCTATGTTTGCCAGTGGCTGGCACTCACAAACAATATCCACAAGTCACATATTTATTCACTCATTCATTTATTTTCTTTATTTTCAAAGACTAAGGAAGAAATCTATTCTCTCAAGACTTCATTCTAAGTATTGACTTTCCTGATGTTGACAACACTTATATTTATAGAATATTAAGAGACCTAAATGAGTACTGGAATGTCTTGAAGCAGAGTTGAGGATGTTGCTGTATCATTCCTATCAGCTCTAGGAGGAAATATGATTAAATCTGCTGCTCTGCTTTGAAAAAGCTCAGCAACTACATTTAAAAACCTGCCTTTCTACTGTTACATACTCATTTTGCTAAAACGGAATATACCCAGAAGAGAATTTTCTGGTTGTTCCCAGAGCTCTTTGGTGGGAGCAATCTACTTCCCATTAGACCTAATAGTGTGTGCCTGTGCTGCAGTCCCACATTGGTCTATCTCTTTCACTTTCCTACCTTCTTTTCTCTCTGTAGGCATTAAAGTAGTTCTAGCTTCCTTACATGGCTCTTATGACTCTTTACCAGTCTCACCTATGACAAGCATATGATCTTGTGCTGAAATACCTTCTTTGATATGTGAGATAGGGCAAAGAGGGCAATAAAGAGTGCAGTGACAGCTTTTCTTGTCCTGTTCTCAGCTGTTATTTCAAAGGGAATATAAATCACTCTTTCACACAGACATCACAAGAAACATTGATTATTTTATCCGCTCAGGTTGTCATCAAGAAGACACAGCTACAATAACATGGATCCCAGAGTATCTTAAGAGCTTTAACTATTCTTGAATTTTAAAATATGCCACACCATACAGATAGTTCCTGTAACCACCTGTTTCTAGAAATCATTGTGCTTCGGTCATTGTTAAAAAAATACTTAACTACTAAGTCAATTTAAACTCAAGTCACTAATTAAAGATTTTTAATTCGGCTCACTTAGTGAAAAATACACTTCTACCCAAATAGCCAACATTTTCAGCCTATGAGCAAGTTATAAATAACCTGAGAACAGCTTGTAGGTATCTCCCAAAGCATGTTCCTTTCAGCACTGCCTGAGTTGCAATGCTGCCCTCTCCCTGCATGTACAAGGAGAACCTGGTCCATCCTTGCAATTTTCAAATCTCTTCACTTTATGGATCCAAAACTATTTCCTGTCTCAATGAAGATCCTTGGTTAGAAATTTTAAGCCTGATGGCAAACTTGCGTTTTTGTCCTTATCTTTCAACACTTGACAGTAGTCTGCTGCTACAATACTAGGAAATGAACCAGGCCAGTGACTGATCCTTGGTATTGGACCTCAGTCAACAATATGAAATACTACTTATTTCTGCCAACTAGCATTTTCCCAAGTAATCTCTGGGCAGGATTTAGGGTCCAGTACATCCCAGGAACTATCCTTAACAAGCAGTTTGCATGTAGTCTCCTTGGTCTGGAGATTAAGAGACTTTATTAGCCACATGCCCCTCTGTGCCAGTTGACCTCAGTAGTCAGAAATTTTCTCAGACATATTTAATCTACTTGCATGGGTTAAAGTTTTGAAGGCCTTGTATTGTAATAATTTATTGTAGTATAGCCAACTTGTTGACTAATTTTTCCTTTCTTTCTCTTTCCTGCTCATGGTTGTATGAGACAAAATTTTCAGATCTTTTGGTCTTTGATTTCTTACTATGGTAATCTTGATTTCTGTTTTCATTTCATTCTCATTACAGTGAATTCAAAATTTGAAAACACTGATCTATTCAGACCCATATATGTTTTAACCTAATATTAGGAAACATGAGGCTTCTCAGGAAATACAATAAATAATTTTATCTTGAATACATGAATTGATAACTTTAAATATTTATCAGACATCCATCTTAAGAAACAGCCAAAAATTATTTGCACATATTTTGCTCTCAAGAAGCAAGAGGCTTTTCAGAGAGACCTGTATTCATTTTCCTCAGGCTGCATGAAAAGAAGCGTGCCCTGGTTATACAGTAGCAACTATCAGGAATGCTCTAAATCGTGTTGGTTTTATTAAAGAAGGCATTTCTGAGCCTTTCTACAGCAACAACTATACTCATTAGAAGAGCAGAACAAATGCCCAGCTCCAAGTGCAGCAAATCTATTTCAACTCTTCTTGAAATAGCAAAACGTGGAAAGTATATTTCTATTTAATATTTGCTAACTTAAATGTTCCCTGCATGTGAACCGCAACTCATGTCATCAGTAAACAAAATGAACAGTAGTGCATATCTGATTAAAGAATGGTTAGGTTCCCTCTCTCTCTTGGGATTTTATGTATTTTTAATATATATGGAGGAGACCTATATTACCTATATACCTGAAGTCTACTAAAGTAGTCAAAATATCTGATAAAATTTCAGGATTCTAATTTAAAAGCCTGTGCTGATATAAATGATATATTTATTTTCTTTTTTCATTGAAAGAACAACCCAACTAGACATTCTTGAATTACTTGAGGGATTACTTGTTCTTATTTCAAAGTTATTTCTGAACTCTTTTGATGTCTAGCTAGATCTAGAGTACATCAAACAAAAACTTAACTAGTAAGGCTTTCATACAGATGGGTGAGAAAGAGATATGGGACAAGAACAAATGTGTAAGTCAGATATATTCCATTTATCTTCTGAATGATAACTTAATTGTATTAACTGCATTTCTATATGTTTCTAGCATACACCTTATGCTAGAAGAGTTTTCTTTCTCGACAGAATTATGATTGAATTATAGAACTCAAGATATTGTACTAAGAACTACTAATTTATAATATTCAGGAAAAATAATAGTCTTACCACTGTAACACCCAAGATAAACAATATTTTCACAATTAAAGACTCTCATCATAATTACTATCACATTTCTAGACATAAGAATAAATGAACCAACAATTTTTCAGCACAATAGAATGTCTTGCTGTTAAAAAATTAAAATTTGGTTATGTTCAGAATGAAGGAAAAAATTTGTCTTCTGGAAAAAAATATTTCTAAAATGGAATTTCTGATAAAGAAGGTTAGCTATTTCCACCTCAAATTGCCATCTTTGTAATTGGATTTTTATTTATGCGATCACTATCTATGTGTCAAAATTCAATTTCCTATTCTGCGGGAATGTAACCACAACTTTAAGGTTCAGACTATTCCAAGGCAAAACTTGCTTAGTCTGTCTTATGTCTCTTTTTCACTTCAGCATCTCTGAGCAGAGACTCCAATTTCCAACTTGTGGTGGATATAGCTTCTATACTCTGAACTAAAATTAATGCAGAGTGATACAATTTTCATGTAATGCACAGATTATGCCACCCTAGAATACTCTGTTGGTTCTTACCTATATAATCAATCTAGAATAAAAGAAAAACATTTTTTGAAGAGTTATGCTTTGAACTTACTTCCTCACATATTGGTTGATTGTGTTGCTTACCTAACAGTTGATCCCTTTCTAACATATTTTTACTGGATTAGTTTTCATTTTAAAGAAAATTTCATTTTACATATCCTTATGAACATTAAGTTATGGTGCAACTCTTGAAGGAAGGAAGAGAAGAAAGAAACAATGCAAATAGATGATCAACCTTCAGTTTGACTGTGAAAATCACTATGAAATACAAGGATTTTGTACTTTTTGCATAGGAATTTTTGTTGTCATAACATGAGCATGAAATAGTGAGTGTTCTAAGATCTGTTCCAAAAACCTTCCTCAGTGAATGTTCAGTGAATAAACAGAGTTTTTTCTTTCTCTGGGAGAAAACAGTCCTTTCTCTGGGAGAAAAAAACTTAGAATAAAAAAATCCAAAAAACAAAGGGAGTAACGAAAATGAAAAAGAGGAAAGTGATGAAGAGAAAGAGAAAGAAAGAGAAAGAGAAAGAGAAAGAGAAAGAGAAAGAGAAAGAGAAAGAGAAAGAGAAAGAGAAAGAAAGATAAAAGGTTTAGTTTATTTAAGCACTTCCTTTGGGACAACCATAAACTCTGCCAGAGCAGGATATTTTCTGATTGATGATATCTCTAAAAGAGGTATTTGTACTACTCTTCTTACATTTATGTCCTATTTTCTATAAGGTATTTCTGGTCTGTTCAGAAATTCTTCTTTGCAAGCATCCTGTAAAACGTAATTAAGGTACCCTATCTTGTCTTGGCCCAGTATGGCCTTTCTTATAAATGGAGAAATAAAACATCAAATGTATCTCCATAACCATCTCAAACTGGTTGCTGTGGACTGCATTCTATCTAAAAGCTGCAAAGAGAAGTAAAAGAGGGAGCTTCCCTCATTCCTTCAATCAGTGTCAAAAAATGACCAAAGAAAAGAAACATATTTCTTTAATTAATTGAGTTTCTGTTTCCTGAACTTTGTAGCACAGGGAACTTTACTCTTTCATACACACAATGATCAAAGAAAACCTCACTGCATCCCTTTTTCTAACCTGGCATTGAGTGTCAGGGCAAGCCAGCCATGAAATAGGCAGCAAGTTATAATATTCCCAGAGGGACTGATCTGTACAACCCTCTTCAAGACTCCAAAAGGAATTTTTGAAGGACTGCCAGCCACTGGACTCCGGCTAAAAATCTCGCTTCTGTACTGGATAACAAAGAAGTTACACTCCTACCTTCAATAAAATTGTTTACTGCTTTTTCTCCTGTCCAGATGCCTAAATAGACTAGATACTGATCTTATCTTCTGGTATATGAATATAATTAAGAATATGCATATTCAGAAAATAATTATGAATATGGAGAGACAGACAAGCAGACAGATAAACTCAGGTCCAGGATAGACAAAGAATTGGAAGTTGAAACAATTTAGAGAAGATCAGAAAGTTCAAGGAATTAAGGGGAAAAATTGAAGAAGTCACAGAATGACAGGGTCAGTCAGGTTGCAAAGGACCTCTGAGATCAAGTCCAACCTATGGCTGAACACCACCTTGTCAACCAGGCCATGGCACTCAGTGACATATCCAGTCTTTCCTTAAACACCTCCAGGGATGGTGACTCCATTACCTCCCTGGGCAGCCCATTCCAATGCCCAATCAACCTGTCTATGAAGAAATACTTCTTAATGTCCAACCTGAATGTCCCCTGTGGCATCTTAGGACTGTGTCCTCTTGTCCTGTCACTGGTTGTCTGGGAGAATTGACCAACCTCTACCTTGCTATGACTGCCTTTCTGGAAGTCATAGAGAGCGATAAGCTCATCCCTGAATTTCCTTTTCTCCAGGCTAAACACCCCCAGCTTCCTCAGCCATTTCTAGAAGACTTGTGTTACAGACTCTTCATCAGCTTTGTTGCCCTTCTCTGGAGAAAGAGATGGATGAAGAAAAATGAAAATGAAATCTACAAAATTTAGGGTGGAAAGGAAAAGAAAGTGTTAATTCTAAAGATTTCAACCCCAAGGGCACCAGTATCTTTATTAATCTCTCCTATTTGTTTTTGTAGGAAAATATTTCCACATTCTCTTCTAGGTTTAACTTAAGGAACTTCAGAATCTAAAGAAATATATGTGTTTGATATACTACTTCTCCCAGAGTAGATTTGGGAATCTGACAGAATTGGTTGATGTAGTTGCCAAGCCACTCTCCTTGATATTCGAAAGTCAATGGCAGCCAGGCCAAGTCCCCGGTGACTGGACAAAATGGAAATACCACGTCCCACTTTTATAAAAGAATGGAAAGGAGTATTCTGGGAGTTATCAACTTTCCAGCCTCACCACTGTGCCTGGGACAATCATGGAACAGATCCTGCTGGAAGCTTAAGCTAAGACACATGGAGAACAGGGAGGTAATTGTGACAGCCAGGACGGCTTCACCAAGGGCAAGTTCTGTGTCACCAGCCTAGTAGCCTTTTCTGGTGGAGTGACTACATCAGTGGGCAAGGGAATGGCTACAGATGCAATTTATTTGGATTTCTGTAAGGCCTTTGACATGGCCCCCACAACATCTTTCTCTCTGAATTGGAGAGAAATGGATTAAATGGGTGACGGTTCAGTGGATGAAGAACTGCTTGAATGATCACATCAAGAGAGTAGGGGTCAGTGGCTCAATGTCCAGATGGAGATCAGTCATGAGTCATGTTCCTCATGGCAGGATTAATTTGTATTTGGACCAGCACTGTTTAATACTGTTGTGAATGGCGTAGACAAAGGAATTGAGTGCACCCTCAGCAAGTTTGCGGATGACACTAAGCTGAGTTGTGCGGCTGACATATCTGAAGGATGGGATGCCATCCAGAGGGACCTGGACAAGACGGAGAAATGGACCCATGGGAACCTCATAAGCTTCAACTGAACCAAGTGCAAACTACTGCACCAGTTTCAGGGAAACCTGCCAACCCAAACTATTCTATGATTCTATGATTCTCTACTTTATATTAGATACATAAATATAAATGACCCAATGTACAGATTTAAGAAAACAGCAGAAAAAATTTGGTACTACAAGTACATTCAAACAACCAATATACCTGCATACATGTGTTAAATTTGTGTATGCTGTAATCAATTTTTCATCTGAATTTACTCATTTAATTGTTCTGAGTGAGTTGATCTATCTTAATTAAATCAAGTCGCTACAGTATATCTAAAGGTCATATAGAGAAATATTGATCTAGCATTCACACTGCTGAAACGTCCATCTTCTGTGTAGATGTTAAAAATAAATATTTATCAGGCAATGATTGCAATTTTTAGGTCTACTGTCCTCACGCTGGAAGCAGTGGAACAAATTCTGTGATGTATCGTATTGGCTAGGTTCTTTCATTAGAAAGAACATATGTCTGACCGTGGTATCACTACTTTTTCTTTCAACTTTTTTTTTTTTCTGAATGACAGCATTTAACTTCAGGGGAAAACAAGCGTCCCCTCCTGCTATACACAAATGCAACAGCTCTTGTCAGTACTAGGTCATCTGCAAGCTCACTTTTTCTCCTGCTGTTGATGTTAAATAAGTGCAAGGGCTCTGAGATAGATTGGTGATATTGCCGCTAGCAATTGCAACCAAACTCTCCTGGGTGCAAACTTATGGCAGTACCTCCTAGTGTTCCCAGAAAACATTTGCAAATGGTTTCACCTTGACCAAACAAGTCAAACTCATAATCTCAGTGTGTTTCTTGCTCATGGAGTGCACTAACTACCAGCAGTGGGAATTGTCTCAATTTCAGACCTTTCCTGTTTTGTCAACTTTCACATCTGCCACTTCTTTTGTATCATAAGCCAAATATGACATAAGAACCAGGGTAAAATCCTAGGGAAATTTCATCTAACAAAGTTTCTTGCACTCTCTGATGAAAAAGAAAACAAGCAAAAAGTCAACTTTCTAACTGTGTGCATTCTTTTACTATATAATTTTAATAACCAGGATAGAAAGGGAAATCACAAGATGGAGCTTCAAGGCAAGAGTGTGGTGGATAAAGTATAAATTGGTGTCAGTTATAAAATTTGTAATGAATCACTGCACTTGATTCCAATGCTAGCTGTTATCATTTATGCACATAACTAATCCCTAGATTACATCAAGACTTTTATGAAATATTAAATCTAAAAAGATATCAACTGAAAATTCAAAGAAAAGGTCCCTGCTCCTGAAAGAAGAACAGCAAGTAATTTCAGCCAGAGGACGTTGATCACAAAATTTAGTACTGTGTTAGCGGCAACAGCCTTAATGTTAGAGCATGTTTAAAACAAAAGTAGGGAGCTAGAGGTGTAGGAAAAAAATTCTCAAAGGAGAAAGGGCTACTGAATAGAACCAAGCAGTTATTTATCTAATATGTATATTAGTTTATCATTTTCTTCTTCTGTTTGACAAGAAAACAAAATCAAGATATCTCAGTTATGCTTTTTTTTTTTTTTTTCAAAATGCTCTTTGGAGTTGTTAAGAAAGGAAGGGAAAGTTTAAATATTAACATTTTATTTAGCACTTAACATTCAAGTTGAGAAGACTAAACAGTGAAAGGAATATGCTTATTACATCCTATAACTGTGTCACTGAAAACATAAAAAAAAGTAAAAATTGGGCATACTGCAGGATTTTCCCAGATACTTACGTAAAAAGACACCCACCCTCCTCGTCTTTCAAACTGTCTAAACTTAAAGAAAAGCCAAGAGATGAATTAAGGTAATGCTGAACCATATTTCAAACCTCTGTGTCTATGGTGCTTGTTTATCTCAAACCCAGGACAAGGACTACTTTAGAACTTAGCAATTTGCTGAATGGAGGTTCCTGTTTTCTTGTCCTTTTTTTTGAGGTCGTACCCCAAAACACTGAATTCTGTGTTTTTCTGGGGTTGTAGGAAGACTAGAAGACAACTCATTCTGACTTTCAGTGGTATCGGGGTACGCAACTCCCAGAAAGGCTTGTGAAATGTCATTCTTAATTGATATTGAAAAAAGCTTGCATTATTTTACATTAAAATTTAGGTTATTTCATAGGATTTCCATAGAAAATTGTCCAAATTACACAGTGATGCATGTTAATTTTTCCATATCTCCACCCAATAAATTCTGCAATTAACCCATATCATTGCTCTAATATCATGTACTTTGGGGAAATCTTTTCAATTAGAAAGTCAACACTATGAGTGGAGAATTGGAAAAGATGCCTGAAATTGGATTTACTTTGCTTGTTTTCCCTTAAGGTTAAAATAGGCTTTTGAAAAAAAGCTTTTTTTTTATCTTTTCTTATGAGTTTTTTCTCTCCTTCCAGGTGAATTAATGAATTTCACAGGATGCACAAGAACCAAAGAATATTTGTGCATTTATTAAAATGAGGGATATAATTTAGAATAGTCATAAATGAGTGGTAACTAATTTAACCATCATCATAAATTGAACAAAGACTTTTTTCTGGTCCATTTAATTCTTGGCAAGGACCTCAAAGTGAATAATTTTCACTAGAAAATAATAAAAAAAAATGACAATGACAAAAACTACCAAACAATATTTAATCTCTAAAATGTATATTAATTTCCATGTGTAAATAAACACAGTTAAATACAAGGTGCTTATCGTAACTCAGCTGTCAACTGAACTTTCTCTCTAGAGAGAGAAATAGGATGTCTTCTATTCTAAAGAGCTCAGCACATGGGAGGACAAGTGCAGACGTATTTATGGAGTTTTGCCAGAGGGGACAGATTAGGTGTTTATGACTTTAGTTCATTTATTTTGGTGCCATTTTGTTCTGGGTTTTTTGGTTTGTTTGGTTTGGGTTTTGTTTTTGGTTTTGGTTTTGGTTTTTTTTCTGTTTTGTTCTTTGTTTACCTATGTTTTGCTTTTACAGTTGTTTTTACAGTGTTATTGGCACTGACCCAGAAACTATTGTTCGAAGTCTGCATTTTGCATTAGTGTGTTTCCTCAACCTAGCCTGGGGTTGGTTTTATACAAAATTACAATTGAGGTTCTCAATATGCTTTTATAGTCTTGGTACAGTTTTTCCTTTCACATTCTATTTTCATGTTCTCATGCTGAAGGATACAAGGAGATGTCATTTCTTGCAAAGGGCTAAAACATATGCCCTAGGTTTGGAAAACATGACTCCAGAAATTCTGTAAGCTAGTTCTAGAGCGATTATGACAGCTTCATTCAGACATACTGCTGGCAGTCAATAGAGCCTTTACACTCTGGGCACCAGAGCAAAAGAACTGTGTAGAACTTTATAATGGCCCTTTGCAATACTCCTGTACTGTGACTGTTCTTGATATAGGGAATTCCCAGGACACAATACATTGACAGTACAATAATCTTTATTACTCTTCAATACACTTATAATGCTGGCTATTAAAAGTTCAATTAGACTTTAGAGAAGACTATTCAGCCCATTAAAATAATAAATGAATTCTGGCATTAAACAAACCTGGACAATAATCATTAGTTTTATGAAACAGAAATATATTTCTTTTGCCAAATGATGTGACAGTCTCTGGGAAAAAAACCTCTCAAGATCTAGTTTGTCTTGGATACAGGATTTCTCATTAGTCAGGCAATTATGTCAAGTTTGCGGGAAAAGCTCCTGAGACTCAAGATCAAGTCCAGGTTCCTTTCACATTTATGTAGCTCCAATATGGAAAAGTGAACTGTTTATAGAATAGCAGTTATATCTGTTGTCTCAAACAAGAGTTTGTTGACTGTTTGAGATTCTGTGAGAGAAATAAAAGCATCTGCCCTCACTGATTACAGAGAAAGGTGTCTATTTCAGAAGTGAACATGTCTTGATGAGAAGAGTTTTAAGAGTTTGAAGTTATGAACTTTGCAATACCAAGGGCTCAGGTACCTATAGTATGTGACTTTTTAGCTAAAATTTAATTTACAAAGAAGTATTCTGTTTTCTGTAGAGGTCGTCCTGGTCCTTGCATGTTAATTTGTATCATGTGTATTTTTATTTCTCCAGAGACACTTCACAGAGAAATAAATATGAAGGAAGAATATGTGAAGAATATTAAGTCTAGTTTGAGAAACATTCTAACAGTAGAAAGTAACGGTCTTTAGTCTGAGATGCTGTTAATAGAGTTAGGTATATTATGAAGACACAGATTGCCACACAACATCACCTCCGTGTTACTTATGATGGTGGGATTCTAATTTTTAACAAAATTGTCACAGGTTAAGAAACTACAAATGCCAACCCATATAAATGGTTAATATCAGCTGGGGATAATTTCCATTTGTTTAACAAATATAAGAATAGTAAATAAAAAACTAAACTTTAGAAAATATTTTAAAATGTATTTGAAAATTTTGCAAATAATTAACTCTTTCCTAATAATAGCAATAATGTCACTTTAATTTTTCTTTCTGGTAAGTGAAAAATAGATGTCAGTTCTTATTCTTGTTCAGTGCAGACTTTAATTGCTTTGCTTTCTTGCTATTTGCATTGCTATGCAAAATCCAATGACCTTTATGTTACATTAAAATATCAGAAAAAAATGGAAATACATTTCTGTCTTAAGATGAAAAATGCTATTTGTTTTTCATGTTCCAGTCAACTGCTGGGACTTAAATCCCACATGGATGCATTTTAAACTAAGATCCCAAAAGAAAACATGCTTATTTCTTCTCTCTCTATGGGAATGCAGATGAGTCAGAAAAATCAGTATTCATGATCATGCATAAAAAGATCATTCAGGTTTTTAATACTCCTTTTTTGCCCCTTGAAATTTTACAATGATCCTGATTCATTTTTTAGCACTTTCTTAGGAACGTATTTCAAGTTTAAATGACCTTGGATTTTTTTCTCCTTTTTGTATTTTGTATTAAAATTATGATCTATTCATTGGTATGCTAGCAGGAAGAAGCAGAGAGGTTTGTGTGGTTTTGGTTTTTTTTGTGTGTTTGTTTGTTTGTTTTTTTCTTTTTTCTTTTTTCTTTTTTAAAATTTTAATTACCATTGTAAACTGATTATGGAGAAGAGCTTCTGTACAGACCAAACTTTCCACATTAATAAAGAATGGGCTGTTGTCTAGCCTAGTGTTGAGTTTTAGAATGTGGACAGTGGCAAGAAACTGCAGTGAGAAATAACTAAAGAGTTCAACATTGTGTTCCAACGTAAAAATCTTGGTTTCTGTTAAACATAGGTGCCTAAAAAACCCTTTTATGCTGAAGTTTTTATCAGTGAGTTTAGCTTACACATCTATTTTTTCTAGTCTTTCCCAGTATACAGCTATATTCTCCCCTGCAGTATGTAGGAAGCTATCTGAATTAATGCTTCTGCAGTTTACAAAACCTCTTGTGCTACATAATTTTGCTGGATGGAAAAAGACGGAATTAGATCTCTTTTGGCAGCCTCAGAGCAACCACTCGCATATGAGCTGTCCTGCTGTTCCCTCTCTAAAAAGCTATTGTGTCTCTATCATTGCAGACCTCAATCTTGGCAAAACAGCATTGCCACAGTGTGCTTTCCATGGGCTTTATTTTAAACAGAATTATTTATGCTATTCTTACAGAATCTAAATCATCATGAGAGCCTCCAGAGTGAAGGTTAATTCTGTTGCCAGCAGCTGTAGCTTCACCCTCCAAAGCTGAATCTGGTGGTGGCGGCAATTACCGGCCATTCCTGTTCCGATAAATTTGTGTTTTCCCTTTGATCAAACATGTCAAGCTTTTAATTCTGTATAAGCATTGATTGCATGAAGTGCCAGACCATCTTGTTTTATCATCATTCGCATCTGCTGCTATTTTCCAGTCACACAGGTAAAACGCACTGACCTAGAACGTGCTGTTTTAACCTCAGAACCCTTATTGGGGAAGAATGCCAAATGTATCTGAAATACTATTCCCAAACATTTGTAATCTCAAGAGATGGCATACTACATGCAATTATTGAAAATAATAATAATAAAAAAAAGACAACAAACAAAGTAAGTGTCCCAAAAGTAAAGTGCCAGAAATTAAAATAAGGTGGAGAAATTGTATCACAAGGAGAAATACAAGGCTTTATCTTTAGGATCTTTAGGAATCCTGTGGGTCACGTGGAACACCTGTTAAATTTATGTTACACACTAGAGATCTTCTGGAATGACTGCAGCATGCTAGTCTAATGATAAGTAAAAAGTAATATGCCAAACTGCAAATTTCTTTTTTTTTTTTAGTTTGTATCAAGTTTTGGCAGAAAGTCAAAATTTTAAAAATAATATATGATAATAACTGACTATTAAAAATGCCCAGTACCTCACATACCAGTTTCTGCTGTTTATGATGTTTTGATTTCTATATTATATATTTTCATCTCAAATTTCTAAACAAAAAAACCAGTTCATATGCAAATTGACTTTTTCATTTTGAAAAATGCCTAAATGGGACTCTATTTCAGAACTGTTTATTTTTTCTCTTCTCTCCACAGTGAATAAATTAATGTAACAAAAACTTTTTCTCCAAATTTTGTTTCATTAGAACTGTCTTTTCTCATACTTTCAAGAAATTTCATATTCAACAAATATAGTTCAACAAATAGGTAGCATTACAAAATTCTCTGATAAAATGGAGCAATTTTCTACCCATTTTCTCCCTATGTACATCAGTTTTAAGCATTTACTAATTCAGAAAATGGGAAGCTCCTAGAACAGGAACATGCTTCCACTGCTTAGATAAATCTCATATTTTTACAGATATGAACATTTTGCATTCTTACTATGCCACAGTATGCTTTCAGCTCCCCAAGCTGAAAGTGCTAAAATAA
>VZTE01005136.1:81945-93053 GCA_013397775.1 Eulacestoma nigropectus | reverse complement strand
TGGGGGGGTGGGGTTATATTTGTTCTGAATTGTATCAATTCAATTTTTGCATTATTCACTCTCAGAATTTTGCACCTTGAAACCATAACCTAGAAACACAATTTTTAGACGTGATGGGGTAAAATGTTGTGAGGCTCTACATGTCATATTTTCACACAAGAGAGGAAAATTGCTAGGCTGAACACCAGACAGGGTGGTATATATCTTTTGACCACATCCAGTAATGTATACTTGATTTTATAGTAACTTCTAAGACTGCTGTACAAATTTAGCTGTAGACTTGCTCTTTAACAAGAAGTATTTACTGTACATGACAAGTTTAGAAGTTCAGTGATTTTTCAACAGTCTGAGTGAGAAAACACAGTGATATTTTCGAGATGAAAGTTCAGCACTGCAAAATTTCTAATGGAAAAAGGGGATTTTTTTCAATGGTAAAACCAGAAAGGACTAGGACATACATTTACAAGTGGATAGAAATTAACAAAGAACATTTCCAAACAGATGGTAATAATCAGAAAATTTTAATGTATTTGAAAGTATTCAAAACAGTGTTGTTTGTTGCTTTTGTTCTGGGGTTTCTTTTGTTTGTTTCTTTGTTTGATTTAGTTTGGTTTGCATTTTTTTCTGCTTTGGACAACCTTCATTCACATTCACACTTGTTTATATACATTCCAGTAGAAAAAGGAGATTTGAGTTCCCTCCCTCCCTGTTGTTAAGCTGCACAGAAGGAGCAATTCTGATAAAAGCAGCAGTGCAAAGCAGAGAAGATTTAGCAATGACAATACACATAAGGATTAATCTCACTTAGATAAAGATTTTTCATGTCTTTTAGTAATGTCCTTTTATTTTGGTCAGAATTACTTTTGGTTAACCCCTACATTTCAGGGTTTAATACTTTGGTAATGGAAGGAATGATATTTAGCCATTCCAAATTGTCATCATTTTTGGGAAGCATCTAATTATTTTACTTGCTTGCAGGAGCTATCTAGCTTTTTACTGTTTCACTGGCTGCTGTAAATACTTTTCAACACATTTTGTATTCTCCCATACTTTCAGTAGGGGCCATAAATAGACTTTGAAATTCCATATAAATACCATAGTGTGGCTATGCACTTTTCACAATGTAGCAATAGTGAACTAGCACACAGGAGTTTAAACCACAATGTATATTTTTGTAAAGATAGCTAACATAATCCCTTGATTTCCTCTATGGAGTTATGCAAAACCATATAGCAAACAGTTATGTTGCAGGAGTTTGACAGGAATTCGACAGAAGTTTGACAGAAATCCTTTTTGCATACATTGGAGATGAACAGACATGCACAGGTGTCATTCATTTCATCTTAAGGTAGACATAAAAAAATGCCAGAGAAATCATATCCTATGGGTACGCCTCCATTCACTTAAAAATGGAACATACAAGACTGTAGCTCAGCTATAGATGTCCAAATCGTAGACACCAACATCAGCCAAGACAATTTTCACCCTTAATTTTTTTCTCATTTTAGTACATAGATGGAGGCATCCCAGGGCAGGCCAATCTTTCAGAGGTATTAGAGAACAGGGAGTTTCCTGTCATTCCAGATAAACCTGATTGGCAGATTAGAAATTAAGCCCATATATAAAATTTTCGTTATCAGATATTAAAAATAGAAAAATGAGTTTGTTGGAAAGTCTTTGAAAATATATAAATATTGTTCAGGGCTTTGAGGGTATTTTTGTTTGCTTGCTTTTTTTTAGTGTTAAAAATAAAACCACAAATTAATAAAAAACTTAACTCGGCATTTATTGCATTGCTCGGCTTTATCAAATACCTTCCATCATATCTCTAATGGAAGGTTTAAAAATACTTATTGTCTAATTAATGCTTTCTCTGTCAAAATTAGTTTTTAAAAAATCCATGAGATGTATGATTTTAAATTTAACAAACACTGACATTTCTGTTGCCCCTGTGTTCTAGAACTAAAGCTGTATTTTTATTTAAGAAAGAGAGGATGACACTTACTATGGAATATGCTAAAAATTAGTTTAATAAACACTTATTTTCCTTTACAAACACCTGCCACCTTTTATCGAAACACAAACTTTCAGTGAAACAACTGATCAGCATATTTTAGCTGAAAAGTTGTTATTTGGGGAATTTAAGCTCTCAGTAAATTGCAAATTATAACTGTTACCTCAATGCACTTGTTACAAAACCACATATAAAACTGCAATGAACTTTATTAAGAAGATGCTTAGAGTTACTTTTACAAGCTTTCATTAGCTTTTATAGTACATGACAGTACATGCATATAAACATCTTGTGCGCTTGGTTATTTGTTCAGCACTAAACTGAATCAGGGAGAAATAATATCATTATAGCAATATCTTCTCAATTCATATACTAAAAAAATGTAAACAGACAAGCCTTTTCCTTTCGTTCATAATTTTGAAGACCCTTTCATAGAATGAAACTTCATCTACAGTAATGTAAGAGTGTAGCAAATGCAAAGCCAGAGATGATCTAGGGTATGTTATCCTGTTGCCATTTCACTTCTGCTGAGATGAGATTGTCACTACAAAATTAAAACAGGGCTCTTTACCCACAGAGATTTAGAGGATTTACCCACTGATTTCTTTCAAGAAATGCATCTGCATATCAGGAGTTCACATACATCCTCATGTTCAGCCTGAGGGTTCTGTTGTACTGCACTGCTTGTCTATATGAGGCACATAGTGCAAAGCAAAGCTGGCAATGAGCCGTACAGCTAATTTCTCATGTGTGCACAAATACAGATTTCCTGAGGGGTAAATTTCTCACCTTCAAAGAAGGAAATGATTGCACTTCTGATCACTGCAGATGTGCTCTCAGAAAGTTTGGATACCATAAACTCAGACTGTGGCAGGACGTCTACCCCCCCCACTTCTCTCTCTACAAGATAGCTGGTGCATAAAGAGATAACCCAGAGGCTGAAAGGCCCAGCAGGGAGTCATCCCTAGCGCCAAAAGGGCTCAGACACCAGCTAAGAATCCACACCTTAGTCTAGAAAGCCGATGTGGGGAAAAGATAAAGGAAATGTTTCTGACTGAGAGACACTGTTTTACAAACTATAAAAGGTACACGAACTGTCACAGAGGCAGAAGCCTCTACACACACACCCTGAAAGTGTGGGAGACTTCTCCCCAGAATCTGGACGCAGGTTTTGTGGTTACTTCTTTGAAGATTGATTGAAAGGACGTGTGCCTTATCAGCAATTGGATGGTAAGATACATTGATTCCTAGTTATATCATTTCTTCGCTAGCTGTAATTGGGACGGTACCCTATCGTGCACTGTATGTTAATAATTTCTTTGCTAGCTGTAATTGGGACGGTACCTTATCGTGCACTGTATGTTGACCTACTAGTAGTTCTTTTTCAATTTTGTCCTTATCCCTGTGTAGTATATAGTCTGTGCTAAGTCTTATGTCTGTTAGTTTTCTGTCTATTAAATAAATAATTCATTCTATAATAGACCGAATCAGCCATTATTAAAGAACTTGCGAACGAGAGTGGGTTTTGGGGTGCTGGCCGCCTCAGTAAAGTTACTGCCTGCTGCCAGAGGCCTGGGCAAAAGGCAAGGACTTATCTAAACTCCCACATCCATTTGTAACACAGACCTACTCAACTGTGCCCTGTGTGCAGCGCACTGAATCACAGGGTGGAGGGAAAATTTCCTTCTGTCATTATTACAGAAAAGATCCAAGATCCTCACAAGGAGAATATTTTTAGATCTCCTTCTTAGAACATGTGGACTGCAAGCAGGGCCCAAGAGAGGAGCCGATGTGCAGACTACACCAATCTGTCACCAGCAGAGGCCAGCAGCACCAAACTACTGCCCTGTCCGGGAGCAAGGGATAAACGGGAAAAGAGCTGTGGCTCCTGTAGGTAATTCTGGGAGGGAGCAGTAGCCAAAATCAGACTTGCAGGGCAGTGAGGTAACCACGGGGGAGATTAGCAGTATCAAAGGCATGGCACAAGCCAAGGGACAGTGCATACATACAAGAAGAAGAGAAAATTTTAAAGGAAGATACCAAAGGTTCACAAGTACTTGGCTGCCACTTCCTTGCAAGAAATACTAATGATTAATGGGTAGGTGTAGAGCAAAGAGCAGAAAAGGCTTTGACTACCTCACTTGAAACCACTGCAGCTTCCCTGTCAGAACGTTTAGCAGTAAGCCATAATGCACAACAGTATGAAATGCAATGTAACACTTGCTGAAAGTATTACTATTCACAAGAGCTGATATTTTAGAGGTAAGGGACACACATAAACAAACTACCTTAGTGAAAACTACAGAGTCTAACAAATAAGAATTACCTTGTGGTTAACAGAAAATTTTTTTTTCTGAGCAAAGGGAAGACCACATGCATGAGAAAATTAAGATTTGCTCTTAGTCCAAATATAGTTTAACAGTATATTAGTGCAAGATATTCGATTAATCTAGAAAAGCCCTTCACAGGTAATATCAAAATTCTTATTCACACTTCCTAATTAAAATCTTAATGAATGATAAATAAAGTTAAGGCCAACAGAGGGATTTTCTGCCATGCCAGGATATTAAATACCGGTGGTATAAAATTTTTTGATAAACCAAACAGAAAGTGGACAGGCTTTTACAACATATAACTTCTGCCTCCTTGTCAAAACTTCATACACTCATAAAATTCATACACTTGTTTTTTAAAGGTTGTTGACTATGGGCTACCATATCTGTCTGATTCTGATACTTTATTTTGTGACAAGACCATCATATTTTCTTAATATTGTTGTTGTTGAACTAGCACTGAGAAATAAGTAGAGTTGGACTTAAGAATAAACAACAGCTAAAAGAAGTGAATGTGTTCTTTAATCTTTCAGGTGGTCATATCAGTTACACTTCTGACATAGATCTTTTTTGATATGCAGTATGGATGACAATAGTATTTTAATTGTGGGGAAATAATCCACTGTAAGATAAAGACAGCAATAGAGCAGCACTTTTTCTGGTTCTGTTGACTGATTTCCATGAGCTCCATTACTGAAAGTGGTCCTTCAACTGGATCTGAACAGGAATAATCTAGAAAGAGTTCAAGGTCTCTTGGAAAAGGGAAGAAAAGTTGTTATTACTGATGTCATTGTGGTCTGGGTTTTTTTCTCACATTGCAAATAGAATCTTCAAATTTACATGTGTTTTAACCTATCTGTGACTTATACTGATGGATAACTTTAGACTTCACAATTATAAGTGGATATTTGATCTTTCAAAGCTTTGAATGTGGTACTGGAGACATCCTTTCCCATTTGTGAAGTCTAATTACACCCTTTTTTGTATATGTGTTTGGGTACAGACAGTTCCATACTTCACGATGTCCAGTCGAAGAAAAAAAAAAACAAAACCAAAAGAAGCCTAAAAAGAAGAAAAGAGGAAAGAAAACCCCAACAAAACCCAGGACAGTTGAACCTTTTACAAAACAGCTGAAAAGTTCCTGTCAGAGGAAGAAGGAAGTCTGAGGACCAATCTAGATTTCCTCTGGGGTGACAAAAACTATATCAAATATGTTAGATTTGAGAAGACAATTCACAGAGAAATACTAAAGACATTGCATGAAAATGCACCTCAAAGGCAGGGTAAAACCTTGTTTGGCAGCTGCTCTTCTTTCAATGTACGTATTGGGATCTATCTCGTAATTGTAAAATTTTCCACACCATACCACATAGTTTTATAGTTATCTGATGAAAGGTTTAATGGATAAGTCTATTGTTTGTCTATGCTATATCCTTTAAAATATAATCAGAAAGCCTTTGTTCCATCAAAGAAGATAAAATGATAAAACTAATATCCCAGTGGTAAAAATTGACAAGTAAAACTACTCACAGCTTATCTGATTGAAGAAAATTTCTCATTTTCAGTTTAGCAGAGAACTGACTCTACACTGATGGAATTCAAATTTCCTTATGCCTCCTCTTATATGCTGAATAACAGAAGATAATCTCATTTTTGTAGAGGAAAATGTTTAAATGCTATGCTTTTCCATAACCATGGAGGTGGAGTTACATATTCCCTATCATTCAGTCATCAGAACAGCCCAGAAATTTATTTCAAACGTTTCCTTGGTTGCAAAAGGGAACCATCAAGTCCACAGATTCTGCTACAGCTTGTTCAGTAGCTCTCACCGTGCTTCAGATGCAGAAGTGTGGTTAAGAATAAAGAAACCCTAGGAACAGTTTTCAATTTTTTGGATGCAAGCTAAAGAATCATTTCCCCACAATTAGATAAAAATATTCCGATTATAATTCCATGTAATTATTGTGTGAAAAATATTAAGCTACTCTAGAAACCATAGGGAAAACAGGCACATATTTTGACCCCAGATCCTTTAATATATTAGTCACAATGCTAACCCACTGTTCCACTTCTAACAAGGACAAACCCATTAGTTGGTGCAAACAGGACATTACACTAAAGAGGGTTGAAAATTTCATTAAAGCAATATTTATATCACAAAAATACATAAAATAAATTTAGTGAAGTAGTAACAACATCCTTCTACACTAGAACTATTCTAGGACTTCAAGGGGCAAAGAAGTATCTTATTTTAGTAAAATTGAATGATACACAATGTGTTAAAAACATTCTTTAAATATAGATATAATTTTTAATTTCAAGATATGTTCACTAGCATGTAAAATATTTTTTTTCCCAAATAATTAAAACTGCTTCTTAAAATGTTCTGTAATGAGTAGTGACACATTAATGCTGCACAGTTAAAATAGATTATTTGAAAATTGAATCTAAATGTACTGTAATTCACATTCATTAAAAGACTAGACATTTTTCAAGTAAATGAAACTATTCCATAAAAATCAATTCACTGTACAAGGGTAACATATTTCAGACCTGCAGTTAAAATTCAATCATTTAAATGGGAGAAACACTAATCCAGCAGTAATAATCTTATTGAGCCAACAACACTTATTCAAATTTAAGAAAATAAAATACCCACCCTCCATCCGTGAGACAGTCCAGAGTATTTTTAGACTCAGTAACTGTTTATTAACCATGAAAAGACAAATTATTTTATAGCTAGCAAATTTGAAACATACATTGAGAACTGGAGAAAAGAAATTACTTGGAGAAACACTTTTAACTTTCATCTATAGATTTTGGTTCCAATACTGGATATTTGACATAAAATAATGTTTTTGTGTAAATTTATTAGCTTAATGAAAAATATCAGATGGTTCATAGATATAATAGCATGTGAATTCATAATTAATGTTATCTTTTTACTGAAAACAGAAGCTAATACATGCTATTTAAAGCTTTTCAGTTTAGGAGGTTTCATCAATTATGTTTGATTGATGGGGGGGGTTGCAGAAATGAATTTTTTTGCCTTTTTAATACCAAACTTTAAGCATCAGAAGGCAGAATTTACAAAACTGGAAATTCAAAATATATAAACATTAACATAAAGTAACTGAATTCCACCTTTTATTAAGAGTAACAACATCTCCCACTGTGGAGCTTGCATTCAGCTTCATATATCAGTGTGAAACCGGACATGTCCCATTCCAGATGTGGTGGATATGATCATGATTTTCACTTTAAATGGCTTATCTCTTCCTTCTAAAAAAAAATCAAAATGGATTTTTTGAACTATATTAAATGTTACTGTCTGTTGTTACAATATTAATTTTTTTAAGTTTTCATGCACGGAAGGAAGGAAGGAAGGAAGGAAGAAAGAAAAAGAAAGAAAGAAAGAAAGAAAGAAAGAAAGAAAGAAAGAAAGAAAGAAAGAAAGAAAGAAAGAAAGAAAGAAAGAAAGAAAGAAAGAAAGAAAGAAAGAGAGAAAGAAAGAAGGAAGGAAAGCCATGTTGAAATCTGACACACTTCAATTATTTTATCCAAACCAGGTTAGCTGCAGTGGTGATTGAACTTCACACACTGAAGCAGTTGTAGAAGTCGACAATGTCAAGACATTTTGTAGTTTTGGTTTTCAAGACTGTGTATCAACAGATTAGGCTGCATAAGGCAGCAGAAATGTCTCAGCATTTGCTACATATGATGGATTTTTCTATTTTAAGTACGTACTACATAAAGTTGCTTCAGCATGAAATGCTTTTTGGAAAATGACATCCATAATTCTCAATAACCATTGTCAAGTTCAGTTTCATCTGGATGTTACTGCCCTTCAAAAGATGCCTGCTCATTCTGCAATACCACAACATTGAAAGACTGAAACCTAACTTTGCCAAATGTTGTTTCAGGTAGGCAGTTGAGTTTCTCAGGACCATTACTTGTCAGAAGAAATTTAAATTGTTACCAGGGCCACATCCCACCACAGATAAGAAATATTATGTTCTCTTACGCGTTTACATTCTAGTGGAGTTATTTCCTACCTGTGTTTTAATATGTTTAGTTGAGATAATTTTTCCAGGAAAACACCAACCTGCCTTTCGGTAGATAAGACATAAACAAGGTTCAACCTGATTAAAGACTTCACTGTGAACAGAAAAGCACTTACAGTTTGATTCCATGTTACCTGCTATGATGACAATGGTTGACAAGAGAGCAGAGTTGGCTTCACACTTACTCAAACTCACGAAGACAAACCAAGAAGAACATTTATATCAAGAACACTTAAAGAGAAGAAGCTAACAAATTGTATCCCATTCGTGAAAAATAATCACTGTATTGCTTAAGGGCTTTGGGAAACTGAAGAAACTATCTTTGGGTATATAGATTCTAACTGCAATCAGATCAAAGCTCCTTGATGACACTTAGCAATAAAAGGATTCATATAAACACAAATGCAAATTGCCTGATGATCAGTGAGAATACTTCCATTTATATATGACAGAGAGTATAGAACAGAAACTGAAATTGTGATGGCTGGCTGCTTATCTCATCTGCCCTTATCTCCACTAGATGCCCAGATAAATGATGATATAGAGTACTTGCACAGATAACAAGCATGCATACTACAGTGCAGGAGAGCAATTTAGAACTACAATTTAACACATCTCATCCATCTGAAAATTATGTGTTTTCTTGATAACAAGGTAGCCCAACAATCTCAAATATTTACGTTTATTTCTACAACAGCATTCTACTCTACAAAATGAACTTTTCTTACAGAATATCCATGACACGCTTGGTCACTGTTTATTTTTCAGTGGGTACAATTGTTTCATGGAAAGCGTCAACAACTGTTTGGACAAAACTGTACATTTGAGAAATCTGCTGATGGTCAGATCTGCATGTTGAAGTTAAAGTTGTCTAAGTTTGAAGCCAGTCTTATGCTAAAAATGCATGAATTTATATACTGTAATTACAAACTCTTCCTCAATTTTAGACACGATTAGAATTTTTTTTGTTTGTACTTAAGATCACAACTGACGTATTTGCTATCCTACTGCCTTGGTAGATTATCTGAAATAAAATTTATATACTCAATTTGAGTCGCATATACTGTTAAAATTATAATATTTTCAACATACAACAAACGATCTCATTTTTTTCAAAAGATTGTCAAAATCTTATTTTTCTCAGAAGGAGAGGTTTTATATACAGGCAGTGAAGAACATTCTGCCTTCAAAAAAACAGAGAGGTTGAATGCCTGAATAAAACTTTGAAAAAGATTGCTAACCTGGAAAGAAAATTTTGAAAATTCTTCTCTACAGAATTTCTACAAAGCTACAAGGTTGCATGTCTTCTAGCAATTCAAAGAACACCTGCTGATTTACTGTATGGATGGAGAAGGCATACAAAGCAAAACGTTAAATGTTAATGGCTTACCATTGTCTTATCCTGAAAGATCATAATCATTACAGGACAAAGCCAAAAATAAACAATAACTATTTGAAATATACACAGGTTGACATCTGTAATAGGTTGAAACTGAGTTGATTGACATTAATTTTGATTTCTTCTAATCCTTATCTCACAGAGTTAAATAGATATGATCAAAACCACTACACTATCAAATACCTTGAAATACACATTTGTGAAACTATGAAAACCTAGAAAGACTATGGAAATAAAGTTTCACAGAGTATTTCTTCGCTATTGGTTTGATTGCTCCTTGTTTCATTCCTCAGCAATAGGAAAGATGGATGGGGCAGCACCAAATTTTTCTCCCTCCTCCTGATCCAGATACACAAAAAAGTTTTTGCTATTCACTACCAAATAGACTCATGTCACAGCTCTTGTCCTGTACACCATGCTATTCACACTGTTCTATGAAATAAAAAAAAAATATTTTTGACATCCATCAGAAGACCATTTTATGTGCTTCCAGCACTGGAAGTACTCTACAGCTGCAGTTGATCAGCATGTAGGGGTGTCATGGGTTGAAACTGAGTTGATTGACAAGCTTTTAAGCCAATGCGCTTTTGCGAATTTTGCGTATTTAAACCCCGTGCAAGGGCAGGAAGTTCCTCTTGTTCCCGGTCTCCTGAGGGAGAAGGGGGGGCCTCCGGGCCCCGCCTGGGCTCCTGCCTGCCCCCACCCCTCTCCCTTCCCTCAGAGCCGCAGGCAGCTAATCTATAAACTGCCCAATAGCCGAATTCATCCGGCTCGGCTTCTGGAGAAACCAGGAGGGGCCTCCCCTCCCCCTTCATGCAGCCCAGGGGAGCCTCCTCTCTCCCCCTCATGCAGCCCGTGCAGACCCAGCGGGACCAGCGGAGCCTCCTTTTCCAGCCTGCACAGCTCGCACCGAACTGAACATCAGCGCAGCCCATGGGGAAAGATGTGAGGGAGAAGAACATGGCGGCAGCATGGACAGGGAGAAAGAGAAAGTCAGTCACGTGGGACGACGCTGAGATGGCGGCGGGAGAAAAGGGTGTGTGCGTTCCGGCGCCAATCTTAAAACCCCTTCTAGCAGCTGCGGAGGACTGAACTCTTTAAATCATTTTAAAGTATGGGGAGATGAAAATCCATGCCTGTGAGAATTCATGTTGCAGCCTGTGAAGATGTAAGAGAATGCCTATGCCAGGCCATGTAGTTGTGAAGCAGCTTTTAGAGGTTTGTGAAGAAGCAGAGAAGCCCTTGTGTTTAAGCTGGAATAATTCATGTTTAAAAGAGACTGGAAGCAGAGAACCTTT
>VZTE01005136.1:32513-81813 GCA_013397775.1 Eulacestoma nigropectus | reverse complement strand
GTTTATAGAAAATGCATGAGAACTTCTACTACAAAAGTAAAAACACAGAACAGTAGAAAAGCCAGGGCGACAGGAGGGGGAAAGGAGTTTTTGCTGGGGGAGTGCTGGAGGGAAGAGAGTTTTGATTTAACATCTTATTATTTCTTGTTACTTTTAACTCTGTTGGTAATAAACTTCTTTACATTCTTTAAAGTTTTAACCCTGCTTTGAATTTCTTCTACTCCTTATCTCACAGAGTGAAATAGATGTGATCAAACCACTACAAGGGGGAACAATGATTCAGTGTCCTGAATCAGATCACAAAAATGTGAACATCTTTGTTCAACCACCTAGGGAAACGATTGTACCTCTGCGCTCAGCCCTGTTGAGGCCACACCTCAAATCCTGTGTTCAGTTCTGGGTCCCTCACTTCAAGGAAGACATTAATGTGCTGGACCCTATCCAGAGAAGGAGAATGGGGCTGGTGAATTGTTGAAAGTGTAAGTCCTGTGAGGGGCAGCTGAGGGAGCTGGACGTGTTTAGCCTGGAGAAAAGGAGGCTCAGGGGAGACCTTCTTGCTGTCTACAACTGCCTGAAAGGAGGCTGTAGACAGGTGGGGTTGGCCTCTTCCAGGCAGCTGGTGACTGGACAAGAGGAAATGGCTTCCAGCATGCCAGGGGAGGTTAAAGTTGGACATTAGGAAGACTTTCTTCACTGGAAGAGCTGTCAAACATTGATATGAACTGCCCAGGGAGGTGGTAGAGTCACCATGCCTGGCAGTATTCAATAAACAACTGGACATGGCACCTAGAGTTTTGTTTAGTTGACAAGGTGGTGTTTAGTTGAAGGATGATTCTCTGATTCTATGAAGGATAGGACTAGATCCTGCCTCTCAGTGTACCTAATATAAAGGGACTGTAATATCCAGGCTCTATCTTGTGTAGGTATGTAAAATTGCTCATCTCTTATGTTACAGAAACAGTGTAATGCTTTTACTCGCCAGCTGTATTTTGGTAGGTTGCTCTCTGCTATTCAATGCAGAACATGGAGTGTGACAGGAACCTGACGCTAATCAGCATTCTCCTAGATAAAGAAAATGGAGATTAGGCATGTGTATCCCGAAAGAGAGTTGGTTGTTGTTCCTGAAGTTTAGTCTTAAACCATAGGTCATTGCATTACTTGGCGTTATTAACTGGCCAGCTGTTTACTGACTGTATAATTACTGAGTATTAGAATAAGACAAATTCTAATTTCTGTACAGTAAGTCTGTCCAAAAAATCTATTGAGTTGTTGCAATGGTACTTCTGAGTAGAGGATGTCACAGTTGCTATTAGCTGAAAATTGAAGCTGAAGTCTTAAGATGGGACATGGATCACAACTTGTGATTGGTTTTCACATGATTTGCAATTGAAAGTCATCTATACTGATGTAATAGACTTATTATAAGCTATACATACACTTTCAATTTAGATATGCAGTGTTTACATAGAAAAGTCGTCTGCAGCCAGAAAGACTAGACATGGTTCTTAGCTTATGTGTTTGGAAAGCTTTTAGCATAGCTGCATTAGACTACAGATGCATCTTAGCTCAGAGTTCCTGTTGGAGAGCTGCCACCTAAAATCACTATGGTGCACAGTCAGCAGGCGTTAGCAGCTAAAATCCCCTCAGATTCCAAACAGACTGAACATGCTCCTATTCCCTGAGACACAGAAGGAGCTGTTCCCGCCATTCTAGCTGTTCCCTTCTATGCACTGTGCATTGATTCCGATCAGGCCTTAGAGGGGAAACCACAGGAAAACCTCCTTGTTTAATTGCAGTAAATTGCTGTAGTCATTTCCCTACACTTCTTCTTAGCCAGAGGTGAAAGGAAAGGAGCCTTCCTATCTGGAATTCATAATAGTTAAAAGAGAGAAGAGACCAGAGAACAGAATTTGAAAAGGATTTGATTTGGAAGATGATCTGGAGGCAAAGTGCAGGGTGGGATCATAGGTTGTTAAAATTTTTACAATGGGCAAATGTGACTGCAAGAATATTTGGCTTTAGGATTAAGGAGATTTTGAATGTAAAAATGCTGAAAACCCCTGGTGCTTCGAATTGTGCGAAATAAACTCATTTTACTAGTACAAGATTTTAAAAATTTCAAGTTAGATAGTGGTCAAGACAAATTTTATATTGAAGAGAGTAAAACATCTTACCTTTCTGTTTTTTACAACCCACATATAAGAGGGAAAAGAGTAATGGTTAAATGGAAAAGAACTGGAAATGTTTATCCTTCCTTTTATTCAGCAGGGTCAAAAGCAGAATACCAACAAGATCCGTGGTACTTCTGAAATAAATAAATAACATTTTGTGAAGTATAATCAGAGTAATTGCAACCTAAAGCTTGTTAATCTACTGTTGTTCTCATCTTCAAAGCACTACAAATGCAACAAATACCTAACTATTTCCCAAAGCGTGGAGTGTGTCCCATGAGAGGACTGATGAAATAGAGGCAGCAGGCACAGAATGACCTCCAAATCGCTCTCTAGAGTCTCAGCTATCATTAGTCACAACAGAGTGTAGGTAACATTTTCAAAAATATCTCTGTGATTTAGGAGATGCCAGGCTGGTAGATGAAATCTGGCAAAATTTCTTCAGCATCTGAAGATGCCAACACCCCACACTGATCTGTTTTCTGCCTCAGTTCAGAGCTAATTCCTCTAAAACAACCTCAGCTGTTTGCTTCTGTACACATGAATCAAAATCCTATATTTTCTAAAACTTTTCAGACACAGGAATATATAGATCTGTGTCCTCAAGGCACTGGTGTACATTGGTGTACATTAACTCTTGTTGCCTCCCATCATTCAGTCCCAAGTTCTCAAAGGTGTTTTGGTGTCTACCTTTGGGGAAAGAAAAAGAAAAGGGACTAGACTTAGGAACCTGGAGGAAATTATTGATTTTCAGAAGCTGACATTCAGTATTTTCAAACTTTTCAAGCTTATGAATTAGAATCTCAGAAAACTGTTTAAAGGTTTCCTGAAAAAAATATGCTTTCCAGGATTCTAGTATGTACTAAATAAATCTTTTTAGCATGGACAGGAATCTCAGAGCCTATACTGTTGCACAGTCCAAAACTCTAAATTGTCCTAAAACCTACCAAGAACATTAGGATTTGAAAACTCTCTGGCTTTCTGATTCTAACAGTGTGAGGAGCAAGTACAAGGGCTTGTCCTTCTGCATCTGCCAAGGAGATGGGGTACTTCAGTCATCATTTGATTAAAAATGGGAACAGTTTTGGGAATGGGAACTAAAGTAATGCCTCTTTTAAATTCCCAGCATTGCTCATTATACTTTCTTCCAAAGGGAGAATGAAAGTCAAGGCCAGGTCTAAGAGGAGAGAGCTATCAGCTCAAACCTTCTAAGCCTGAAGGAGAGGACATCTCAACTTTCCTGAAACAGCATTCTCCCTGCTGAGAGTTCAATGAGAGAAGTATAGTTTAGGTTCCTCTCAGGGCTTAGATGACATTTAAGAAACAGATTAAAACCAGTATACTTCTATAGTGGTGGTATCTTTTTTTTTTGCACAGTGTATAATTTTAGATGCCTCTGAAATGCTCATGGTAACGGCAAAGATGTGGAGTGTTAGACTTCTGTGCCTGTGCTTGTCTTCAGTTCCTTTCAACTGGTTAGTCTCTTCTAAAGTGTTTAACATTATGGTCATTAAGAAAGCATTTTAAAATGTCATCACATTGTTTTTCCTCTCTGTGTTTGTAAAAATGAAACAACTACCACTTAGGAGACATTTCCATTTAGAAGACAGAAACAAGACATGATGTGGACCTGGAGGTTTGCTGAATTGAATTGAGGGTGCATGATTTTCCTAATAAAAAGGTTTTTTAAAAAGTTTTCTCACTAAAGTTTGAGTTCCTGACATGGTTCGGACTGTAGTGATGCTTTCTTGCAAACACATTTTGGAACATGAGTGAAAAACCTCTAAGGATACACTCTAAAAATGAAACAAAAGATGACGTTATTATGTGAAGCTTTTGTTTCAGCTCTGTGTGTTACAAATACCTTATGGAAAAACAGAGGAGTTATGAAAGTGTGTATAAGTGATAATCTCAGCTGCTTAGAAATTGAAACAAGATCTTATAAAAAGACTTGACTGGATTAAAATACCTGCAGATTTATTAATTCTTAAGCCCTATTTATTACATATTTCTTACTTGTTTTCTGAGTTTTGAATATTTAGCATATAAACATGCTTTTCTCTAAAACTCAAGACCAATAAAAATATTTTTTATTTTTAAATTAAAACTGAGTCTCATGAAATGTAATAATGTTGGAATCCACAGCTTCAGAAAACCACCAAATACTATAACAATAAAATTGTCAGCATAGGCAAGACTGTTCTTGCACAATGATTTTTGCTACTGATAAAGTTCGTTTTATAGAAGTAAATCATGTACCTTAAATTACAAAAGCAGTTAAACATTTTATAAACATTTGCTTTGTTGGTTCAAGTGCTTCACAGCAATTTCATCCTTTAAAGCATTTCTCATATTTCTTTACCATTATCTGAGACATCATTTTGGGCTTGTTTTGTTTTCAATATCTACATTAAATCATTTAGTTTTTGTCTTTCCTCTCAAAAACTTGAACAGCTTCTGCTATTCAACAGCTTAATGGTAGGAAAGAATAGAAAATACCTATGTATGTAGGAATTTTTAATTCTTTCCTGAGGATGAATATACAAATACATTGTGGAAACAAGTAATAGACTAGACATTTTACTGTCTTGATATATATTATGAATCAAGAATCTCTGTACTTGATACTGGGCATTAATTCACTTGAGGAAGGTCTAAACATCCTTAAAACACTAAAAACAGCTGTCCTATCTACACACAGATGCTGGCAAGGTACATATGAAGAACTGGGAATTAGACATAAATCCATACAGTACTCCACAGGAAGGGAGGAAAAATTCAACCCTTACCCTTGGGGCATCTACTTGTGTTTTATGTGCAGCTTGTCAGCAAGGCTTAATAGCTCAGGATCATGCTAACCTGGCAACATGTCTTCTGGTTTGGAAATTATCCCATCCTTCAGGCTCAGAATACATCCAGAGCACACTCATTTCCACCTGGAAATAACTGTGCAGCTGTACCTTACAGCTGAGATATGGGATACTAGTGCAGAAGGGAGATACTGTATTCCCTGGTTTGTCAGCAGCAGCTGTTTGGCTCACAGCAGTTGCCAGAAATCTAAAAGTTGCTGTCAGTTTTCTCTCTGATTCTGTGTATCCTTTGGGGTTTTGACTGCTCAGGAAAATAAGATTCCCTTTAGCCTTGCTGTTCATTGGTTTTACTACATTCACAGATCAATTAGAAAGGACCTTTTATTCCTGGGGCTGTTGTGGCCATAGCATAGCCTGTATGTACGTCTCCAAAACTGATGTTAATCCCTGAAGCCTTTTAGCAGTGTCATAGCACCAGCCTGGTGTATCAGGCTTGACTGAACCAGAGTTTTTCAATTTACAGTGAAAAGAAGTGGAAAAAAAGAATGGATTATCAAGTGAATTCTATGTATTCTAAGCAACAACCAAAACAAATTTCACAATTTAAATAAAATGAAACAAAAAAAAAATAAAGCAGGAAAAGGGTAGACCAATGAGAAATTAATAATGTATAAAAAAATCCAGAATGCAAACTCTATTCCATGAAAAGAAGAAAGAGCTCTGAAATCTTGGCAAAAAACCCTAATAACGTGCATTTGAAGTGGCCAGATGCTATAGTGCACATACATATTGGAAATCTTTTAGAAGGATAGACAGTGAACATGTCAGGTTGGTGAGTGCATTAGTTAGGCTTAATGACCCCAATCAGCCTCACCGAAGGGCTCCACCCACAGCCATGGGCCAGGAGCTCTATTTAAGCTGTGACCTGGGCACCCCCTCTCTCCCTAAGCTGTGATACTGTGTGTTGTTCAGCTATGCCTGGCTACAGGAACCTTGGGACTGGAGTTGGACCTGTGGCTGGCTTGACCTTGGTTCTGCCTGGCAGGTTCAATGCAGGTGATCCTGACTGTGACCTATGGCCTGACCTCAGACTTGTCTTATTACTGCTATTGCTCTGTGGTCTGGGCTTTGGGTTGAGCCACCATCTCAGGTTTTTTCCTGCTTGTCTTGGTTGAGTACTGTGAGATGAGGCTCTGCATTCTGTCTCTGCTGGCCATGATATCCCTGTTGGCTTCCCAGCCCTTAGGGAGATGCTGATCCTTGCTATTCCCAGATAGGATAGATGTCCAAGTACTAAATGGTCTCTCACAAACTTTGTCTTACTTTCTTTCTTATAGTGACTTATTAGTTTTTATACCAGAATTAACTGCTGTAAGTTAAGTAAATAAGAGGTGTGTTTAGCAAGATGGAAGGCCGAGTGCCTGAGATTTTGGTCTCTAGTAGTAGGAGTGAAAGTTACGTTTGTAAAGTGCTATAGAACCATGCCAGTACTGAACCTAGTCTTCTGATGTTTCCCTGCAGGAAACATTTCTGGTATGTAATATAAATATTTCATGTGCACTCTTTACTTCAGCCAAGTTGAGATGATGAAGTGAAAAGCATGCAGAGTTTGAACTGCTTCTTAGTTACTCGTCAACAGACATTCTTGAAAGTAAAATGAAAACTAAAATGCCTAAATCTATATGAGTCATATGAATGATGCCAAAGGAATGTGCTAAAAATGTCTCTAGGTATTGTGAAACATGAAAAACAGCTATTTGCTTGGGGGGGCTCCATAGATTACTTCCCTATACACTAGAAAATCTAGAAGACACTTGAATTCCTGGTTTGAGGCATATCATAGCACAAGAAAGTCTTGGTAACCCTCAGAGGGTTTGAAGATTTTTAATAGCTTAGTTTTTTTTGGTTCTGGTGTTTCTGTTTTGTTTGGGGGGACTGGGGGTTTTTGTCTGGTTTTTAAATTTGTTCGTTTTGTTTTTTGGTGGTTTTTTTTTGAGATCTTAGAGTAATAATGTTGTAGAATAGGTGAATGATACCACTGTCTTCCTTTACGCAAGTTGGTATGGAAGAGAGTAGGAATCCCACACTGCTAGCTGTCTGCTCTACCTCAAAGAACTGGATTTCAGTTTTCCAGCTATGTTCAGATGTGCTCTCTAACCCACGAACACGAAGAAATCATTTTTGGTTCTTTTTACCTTTTGTTCTTTGCTCGTTTTTATAACAGAGAAAAGTCTGTTTCAGTTTGGGACACCAAAGTTTTGTTGCCAATTTTGATACTGATGGCTATGAAATTAGAGAAGAGTGAAATGCACTCTTCTTGAAGTTGATGTATAACTTCTACTGAGTGTAGGAATTTATCCTTTCATAAGCATTTCCTAAGAACTAACTTAGGAGAATCCAAAAGATGTAAAAGAGTTGGGAATTTATTCTTTTGTTACATCTTTTCATCCTTTGCATAGGATCCCTTGCATCCTGGCTGCCTGAACCAAGGAGAGCAGTGGGAAACAAAGGATGGGTTTGGGGCTCTGCAGTGACTGAGAAACTAAAGAACTCTAATGAAAGCTGAAAAACAAACCAGAACTGAAAAATATTTTCCATGTTTTTCTGTTGCATTAAGGATTTCTAAGACCTATCCCATTGCCCTAGTGGCCTGGATCATAATTTTTGAAATCTAAGGGCTGAAAAAGTGGCTATGAATAATTTTTTTATGCTTCACATTCTGTTCTTTAGAAATATGGATTTGAATTTTAAAAAATAATCAATAGAAAATATAGAAATTGTTTCCCTCAGCCATATAAAAGGGTTCTGCCATATTAAAATGTGAAGATGGAGAGATTAAACTGCCTTTGGAAGATTGCAGATAAACTCCAAAAGTTTAATCAAAGTTTTGCTAAATATTTATACTTAGAGTTTTGAAGTATCTATAATATAAATCTATTTTTAAAAGCTGTTATTTGTATATATTAGCTTTTTAAGTTTTGTTGAAAAGAAGCAGCAAGGTCAGAGGAGAATTATTGATATTTTGCTAGTTATTTCATTAATAGTTTCTTGTGTGAAGACTACCAATTGTTTCCTTAAATTTAAGGTTCACAGGCAAAACCATATTATCATTAAATCAGTGTAATTAGAAATAAGGAGACTACTATTTTAATTCCTGTGTCTTACTGAAAACTGAACTGTCCAAAATAATAGTGGACTCTCTGAGGGGGAGGAAACATTAGTTGACTAACTTTCAAAGTCAGATTAATTAATTTATTGCATAGAAATAGTTGTATAGCACATCTTGATAATCACTTTATTTTGGAGGTTGTAAAGGAAGCAGTGGGAATCAGGTCTTTGACTTGCAGAAATCACCAGGTAATGGTGCAGTCTGTTTACTCTTCTTGCTATTTCTTACTAATTAGCCAGTTCACCTATGATTTCATTGAGTTGGACTGTATATAGCTGCTGTACATGGAACATGTGAGGCAGGTAAACCAATTTAGCTCCTTTTATCTCTGATATTAACATGCTTTAGCATTTGCTGGGTTTTCTACACTGGACTTAGCTTTGGAGTTTTCATTGGTTTTTTTTTTCATGTGCTGGTGGCATCTGCATATCATTTTTTCCCCCTACAGAAAATAACACATAAAAGCTCTAACACAACATAGATCTCTGAAGCTCCATTATAAGCCTACAAAGTCAGGGGTGCTGTATTTCCAGGAAATACTGCCAGACTTAGCTGAAGGGATGCAAGCCTCATCTCCTTTAATACTCTGCTTGTTATTATGTCCCAGAAAAGAAAGAACAAACTTAGAGGCCAGAAAAACATATTAAATCAGGGATTTTTTTTCTGAAGCATTTTGTGTTTCCAGCTACCCTTGCCCCATAAGGCAGTACTAAATCAGTAGCTGTAGTGTTGACAGGCATTTTTATGATTGCATGATAAGACATGGCTTTTAATTTATAAAATAATAATGTAATATCATCTATAATTGACATAATATTCCATCTATAATGGATATCTATCCTAACTATTGTCTCAATGGCGTGTTTTATTGCAGTCCAATTCAAGGAACAGCAATATATAGTGGTGTAATTTTTGAAATGTTAAATCAGGAATGTAGACCATGAGTACTTTAGTTATCCACTAAGATATACACTTAAATCTCAACGGTTTCAGCGAGTGACTGCTCAGTGGGTGACTAAGAACATCTAAAAGGAGAATATCATTGCTACACGTCAGACTGCTCTTTAATTTTAATGCTGTTTTGCAGAAATTCATAAACATTTGACTTAAGATAGACACTTTTTCCCCTTCATCAGGAGTTTTTTTCTTTTTTATCTTAATTATCTACCAATACAACAATGTTATGTGGAAATACATTTTTTCCTCCTACTACCAGAAAAATGAAGTCTAAAAATATGGGTTTAGTTTAACATATAAGGTATGAGGCAAAATCTCAGTTGCAAATAGCAGGCTGAAAAATATCCGTTGACATCTGTATGATGATTTTATTCCTAGAAATGCTACTTTGAAATATTTTCATTGTGGGAATGTTATCATTTATGTCCAGTTTTGCTATGCTTGAAGCAGAAACATGTTTCTCTTACCATTCCTGGAATCTGAATTTCATGGAATAATAGTAACAGTGTTACTAGTTCCTTTTATGACCAAAAGAGGTCACATTACATATGTGAAGTTAATTTGGTATTCCTATTATATTTTCATCTTAACAGTCCTAATGAGGAATAGCTTCATCAACAATAAAGTAAAAATAGTTTATTTACCTATCTTGCTGGTTACCCCTTCTTCTGAGCTCATGCTCTCTCCTCAAATGTCAGTGGGGTGATCATTGATCAGAAGTGAGGATGTCACAGAAATCTTCTACTGCCCTGAGACCTACACAGGGAGAGGTTCATCACTGATGGTGCATTCCCTTCATCCTCAGTCTTGGTATTTCCTTGAGAATATTTGTTTTCTTGTTCCAGGCTGCTGCCTGCTTCCTGCTACCAGATGAGGTGTAAGTGTGCCCTCACAGCCCTCCTCAGGGGCTCTTGTTTGCTGGACAGTGAACTGCTTCCTCAGAGGCACCATCAGAGCCCAGACAAGAGAGTTAACAGGCACTTGGACCTGAGTCAGGAGCTGAAAGGAGCTCAGGCCAGTCCTGATATGTATGCTCTCAAGTCGGAGCAGAGCTTGGGAACTTAAGGCTCTGTTGAGGGGTAACACTGGCCAGCAGCTAATCATCCATACAGCTGCTTGCTCATTCCTTTGACTCCCAGCAGGAAGGGGAATAGAAAGAAGAAAAGTGGAAAAAAAAAAAGGAAACCTAAAAGAAAAAAAAACAAACCCCAACCAAACAACAAAAGGCAGCCAACATGTAAGCAATTAAAAACCCCCAAATCCTTGTGGGCTGAGATAAAGACAGTGGAGTAGGTGAAAGGTTGGGGTGCAAGGAGGGCAGAGGCAATCACAGCCTTTCCCAACTGAGATGGTGACTGAGTAATCATCTTGGAAAACAAAAGTCCCCCACTTCTTCCTTTAACTAAGGTTTTGTTGCTGATCATGTTACATGATATAGACTATCCATTTAGCTGATTTTAGTCATCAGTCCTGGAAGTGCCCCTCAATCTCTGGCCCACCTGTAGCCTAATTCTGGGATGCCACAGTGTGGGAAAAAAAACACCTTGATGCTGTGCAAGCACTATTCAGTAACAATCAAAACACTGTTGTGTTACCAACATTTATAGCTAAACATTGGTTTAGCTATAAATCCAAAATACAGCACCAGATGGGCTGTTATGAAGAAAGCTAGCAGCTTTCCACCCAGACACAGTACAACTTATAATGATGGAAATCACTTTAACTGGGCTGTAATTGTGATTGGCAGTTGAGTAGAGGAAAAGTGCTGCAGAATTCTGCTACAGCTATTTGAACAAATTCATTTTCATGTGCTTTTGTTTCTACATGATTTCTGATTTGTCAGGAAGATTTTACTTTGTGAAACATAGGAAAAATATAACATAATAAAAACAAACAGTCCCCAATCTTTCAAAATAAAGTTCACTTTGAATTAAGGAGAGTTAAGAAGGAACTCAGGAAAAAAAAAATTATGAATCCCATGAAATGTTGTTTTCATATACTCAAATAAAACAAAGTAGTTGGAGAATCAATGTAATTGTAATATCTTGGCAGAATTCTCAGCTCTAAAAATATGTATTATCTGCAATCCTTTTTTCTGTAAGTGAAGTTACTATCAGGAAATTAGTAGCTAGGTCAGAACCAAAAAAATAAAAATTTTGGATCTCATGCTGCAGTGCCAGGTTGTCCTTGACAAACTGATGAAAAATGATTGCCAAGAGTTAAATATGAGAATAAGTTCATGCTCTAATTGACATAAAAATATTATAATAACCAATTATTCTAAGGAGTCAGAAATCTGAAAAAAACCTCACTTGAAAGATTATTTTACTATCATAGCCTTTATGCATTCTCAAGATCAGTTTTTTCAACAAAATGCATCTCACCTTTCAAAGAATAAAAACAAAATTTTAGAATTCTCTTTAAAAAACAAAATCATGTGTGAAGTTTTAAGATACCTTCAAGAACTAGATGTTCAAATAGAAGTTAATCAGAATCAATGCATACAGGAAACTGTTTTGTCAGAAGGACAAAAGAGATTTTAGGGAGTGTATTGTGATCATAATGATCATTATTATGACTGATGTAAATCATGTAACAGCTCAACTTGGGTCATGTTGGGTAACTATTGATATCAGGTAAGATTATTAGATGTAAAAATGTATACAATTGTGGTTTAAATATAGATACATTGAGTTATAGATTAGTGGAGAAAGGTCACCAAGGGAGTTAATTTGCCCATAGATAAATAAACACACGTCCATTTCTCATTCAAATTACTAATCTCTAATATTAGGCCACACACATCATAAATTCTTGTTACTCTTAATACACTGCTTTAAATTCATATTAACATTCAGGTCTGCAAAACACTGGTAAGATGAAGCACTTGAATTTAGCTCAGTTGAAATGGTTAAGCTGCGAGTTTTATTTCCTTGGTTTTCTCTCTGACTTTTATTTCAAAAAACCACAAGCTTAAAGGTTAGGTCTTTTCTGGTCTCAGTAGAATTATATTATGTGATGCCAACCACTCAGAATTAATATTAAATATATATTTTCTAAAGACTACAATTCTTGTGTGAGTATATTTCTCACATTTTTCAAGATCTCCAGAAAACTGAGGCCAGTTAACATTACCAGTGGACAGACCTATTTATTGAAAAGAGATGACATTTTTATCACCATTGTATAGCTCTTCAGCCCTTCAGGCTTTTTCTTGACGTGTTTTGTTTTTACTGATTCTCATTTCACCATTTTTTCCTATTTGTCCTGTGTTCTAATGAAAAAATGACAAAGGTAAATAAAGCAAGAAGATAAATAAAGTTAAAAATCACTATAAATCACTATTATTTGGGCATTTTGGTATGTTGGCATGTTAATCACAGAATGAGTAAGGTTGGAAGAGACCATAGTGGGTCANAGTTATAGATTAGTGGAGAAAGGTCACCAAGGGAGTTAATTTGCCCATAGATAAATAAACACACGTCCATTTCTCATTCAAATTACTAATCTCTAATATTAGGCCACACACATCATAAATTCTTGTTACTCTTAATACACTGCTTTAAATTCATATTAACATTCAGGTCTGCAAAACACTGGTAAGATGAAGCACTTGAATTTAGCTCAGTTGAAATGGTTAAGCTGCGAGTTTTATTTCCTTGGTTTTCTCTCTGACTTTTATTTCAAAAAACCACAAGCTTAAAGGTTAGGTCTTTTCTGGTCTCAGTAGAATTATATTATGTGATGCCAACCACTCAGAATTAATATTAAATATATATTTTCTAAAGACTACAATTCTTGTGTGAGTATATTTCTCACATTTTTCAAGATCTCCAGAAAACTGAGGCCAGTTAACATTACCAGTGGACAGACCTATTTATTGAAAAGAGATGACATTTTTATCACCATTGTATAGCTCTTCAGCCCTTCAGGCTTTTTCTTGACGTGTTTTGTTTTTACTGATTCTCATTTCACCATTTTTTCCTATTTGTCCTGTGTTCTAATGAAAAAATGACAAAGGTAAATAAAGCAAGAAGATAAATAAAGTTAAAAATCACTATAAATCACTATTATTTGGGCATTTTGGTATGTTGGCATGTTAATCACAGAATGAGTAAGGTTGGAAGAGACCATAGTGGGTCATCTGGTCCAACCTTCCTGATCAAACAGGGTCATCCCAGAACATACTGCACAGGGTTGTATCCCGATGGTTCTTGAAAATTTCCAGTGAGGGAGGCTCCACAACATCTCTGGGCAACCTGTTCCAGTGCATGGTCACTTAAACAATAAAGAAGCTCTTCCTCATGTTCAGGTGGAACTTCCTGTGCATCAGTTTCTGCCTGTTGCCTCTTGTCCTATTGCTTGGCACCACTGAAAAGAGCCTGGTCCATCCTCTTGACAGCCTCTCTTCAGATATTTGTGTGCATTGATAAGATCCCATCTCAGTCATCTTGAATATGAACAGGCCCAGCTCCCTCAGCCTATATTCAAACAAGAGATTCTCTAGTCCCCTAATCATCTTTGTAGCCTTCCACTGTACTTGCTCCAGGAGCTCCACATGACTTGTACTGGGAAACCTAGAACTGGACATGACACTCTAGGTGCAACTTCATCAGGGCTGAGTAGAGGAGCAGGACCACATCCCTCAACCTACTGGCAGTGCTCTTCCTAATGTATCCCAGGACACACTGCTGGCTCATGGACAGCTTGTTGTCCACCAGGATCCCCAGATCCTTCTCTGCACAGCTGCTTTCCAGCAGGTCAGCCCCCAGCCTGTACTGGGGTGTGGGGTTATTGCTCCCTAGGTGCAGGACCCTGCATTTATCTTTCTTGAATTTTAGAAGGTTCTTCTCTGCCTGTCTCTCCAATGTTGTGAGGCCCTCTGAAGGGCTGCACAGCACTCTGTGGTGTCAGCCACTCCTCCCAGATTTGTATCCTCAGCAAACATGCTGAAGAGGCATCTGTCCCTTCATCCAAGCCGTTGATGAATAAGTCAAAAAAGTCTGGACATAATATGTGTACTTCACGTGACTGAGAAGTTCTTAGGCAGTGGACTCCATCTGAATAATACTGCAGGGGTTTTTGGGCAAAAAGATTACAAACGGCACGGCTGCCAGCAGAGAGGTGTATGAGAAAACCCTTGACAAATTTGATTCCTTTGGAGGCACTACTCTGCAAGGCCTATAGGACACCCTTTCATTTCATCTGTAATATTGTGATTATTGTCCGGTGGCTTACATGCATTTACACGATTTGCATGCTCCTACACTGCACTACCATGTGTATACAACACTAGGAAACACATGAGATTGCAGTGGATACAAGGCTATTATAAATTAATCATAATAAATTAACATATCTATCACCACCTTTCAACTAAAGAAATGACACAGTATCTTGTTACATTATAACTCATATTAAAATTCCACCCTTATTTGCTTTTGTATGTCAGTGCTCTTTGATGTTTTCCAGCATTTCAATCCTCTACTCTGAACATATGGGTCTTTATCAAATGTGTTCTCTTGTTTAATCCTTAATATTGAAATACTTTTCAATGTTCTTGGCAAATTCAACTGGCTAGCACAGGCATTACCGTAAAATCCCCAATGCTAGTGATGGATATGATATTAATTTAGACTAGTGAAAATACACATGGTAAGTCCTACTTAGGCCTGGTTTTCATTCCAATGTCTCTAAGTCACATCTTCTGTTGTAATACGTACTTCAAAAAAACCAAACCTGTTATTTTCTATTATATTATTATTATTATATTATTTAATAGATCTTACTAAAGATAACGTCATCCTAACAAAAACAAAAAAAAGGCAAAAAAAAAGCATACCAATTTCTTCTACAGTTGAGTAGTCCACACCTCCTTTTTCTAATAGAAATCTAATTCTTCTTTGAAAATTAGAAACTCTTACAGAATGAAACTTCATTTGCCAGTAAATAATTTATTTGTATTCTCAGTATAAAAATACATGAGGCAAAAAACTATAGATTTTTAACTGAATTCAAAATATGTTCTAGAAGCAAATAATTCTGTCTGGTTTGTTGGGGTTTCTTTCAATAAGTCTTTCAACTTAGTATATAGCTTCAAAGGCATGAAGGATGCAACAATTTTCTTTCTTTTTACGGTTTTTTTTTTTTTTTTTTTTTTTTTTTTTTTTGAGTATTGCAAGCTGTTCCTTCATATGTATGGAAAAAGCACCTAACTTTTCACAGAAAATAGAATGAAAAATACTGAAGCATTAGGGTACTTAATTGAAAAAAGATGAAACAGCTATGGTATCTGCTTTTCTGTACACATTCTTCCATTGTCCATATACAATAAGCAGGAAAACAATGCTGAAAATAGTTATGCTCAGAGTGTGTTAGGCTGTACTGTTAATAAGAGACAGAAAGATGCAGCAGTGTTTCTAATGTAACATAGATCACAAATACTGTAAATCATGCACTCATGGAGTACTTCCTGTTAGTTTGTCTTGGTCAGTAAAGTTGCATATAGATTCATGTATATATCTTTGTATATATACAGAGATAATACTTTTCAAAAAAAGGATGAAATTACAGTTTATGTTAAACTATAAATTTAAAATATTAGAATAAAAAATCTTCTGGTAGAAATAGGGATGGACTATTTTCTAAAGTTGCAGCAACCTTGTTAAATACTCACAAAATATACTAAGCACTGGGAGAAGTAGGTAACAGACAAGAATGTGATTCTTCAGAAGAATAAAGCTTTCACTTTAATTATCCTTAAAGATCCAAAATGCACAAAATTTTATCTGCAGCCTAATTCATAGAGTTACTAGGCATCAGATGGAGAATTATTGCAGGTCCAGTTGGATGTGCTGCTTTTTTTCCTGTGTTACTGCTGCTGGAACTTCTGTGGACATTGGCAAAGCAGCTTATATATTTAGGAAGGAATATATTCCCTATGTATGTTTAAAGTATACAGCATTGTGCCAGGAGCTGTTCTCTATTAGGTGAGAAACAGCAGTATTGCTGTGACTTGAATAGATGGGGTAGATCTTAAAGACCGAACTTTAAAGCTGGATACATGTGGATCAGCCTTTTCTACTGCCTCTTTATGGACTCTCTATCCAGAAAGACTTGTTCTGTAAGACCGTTGCATTGTGCCTCTGCAAATATTTTCTCAATATCCACGCCTCTTTGAAAGTCTTCAGAAACTTGGTCAACTGTAAAGAAACTGTATGAAATCCAGTTTTGTTGTTGTTAGTGTTGTTAGAGAGCTATAGAATTCAAAAGGATATCTAATAAGTATATAGAGTTAGTTGCTAGGATTCAAGCATATAAAGCTTGCTTTGTAGGTGCACTTTGCTGGGCACTGCTGATACTTCCTTGTGAAGAAATTTATAACAGATTTAATACACGTCTCTTTGCTTTCTAAAAGAGGTAATACAAATACAGAAGTATGTTACCATTTTTATATTGACTATCATTCACAGACCTGTTAGACACTGGTCTCATACAAAAAGCCCTGTAACTAAGATAATCCATAATCTTTAAAATTTCTGTTTTATTCTTTGCAGCTTACTTTTCTGACAATAGTGTTTTATAGGTTATTTCTTTTTACTTCACTGTCATTTTTCCTGAGATAACATATGCATTGCAAACAAACAAAATCATCAGGATGAGAAGGCATATATGTAGAATGTAGAATTTGTAGACCTTGTTCACTGAATTCCCCCTCACTTGTAATAAGAGACTTTTAGGTCCTGGTTTTCATTTTAACTAGCATCCTATGCCAGCTTGTTAAAACACTTATCAAAATCTGGATACAGCAATGCACAGACAACTGCCTGCTCATCTATACTTATCTCTGGGTATATAAAAAAGGGGTTAGGGCCACAGGCAACTTTATTATTGCATTGCTTCTGGGGTTGCAGCTGGCTCCATATTACTGCCCTTCTCACATTCATTTTGGCTAATCTAGAGGTACATCGGCATTCCTATTATAAACTTACCTAGCACTGTGATTTTGGAGAGGATTTTTGCTTGCTATGGATATTTTCTTTCTTTTCTCTTTACAGTGCAAGAAAATGGAAATGTTTTCTTTAAAAGAGAAACTAGTCACTGCACCATTGCGAAAAGACTTTGAAGTCAATGGCAAAGAACTACAACCCTCTGACAGTGGTTGCATATACTTGACACCTTTTGCTCAATCATAACTGTTTTTTCACGGTGTAATGATTTTGCTCCATGTAGCTGTTCAGATAGATTGTGGTGAAGCATGCCTCAGTCAGCTTGGAGAACAGTAGGCTAAATCTCACTACAGATGGAGTCTGGTGGAGAGCTATTAATCAAATAGCCAATTAGCTATCTCTCATGATAGCAGGTTTCAACACCATGTGATACAGCACATACCAGCTGTAATTATACAGGACTGATCACCTTTTGGGAAAAGTTGCACACAGCCACTCAAGTCTTAACACCCAACATTTCTCTACACATGATGTCTTACCATCTACCTTTCTGCTGCGATGAATTTAGTAGAATCATTGGTCTTAGAAAGTATCATCCATTTGAAATTAAACCTTAAGATAATATGCTGTCTACCTTGTTAAACAGAAAATAAAGAAGAAAATTGTTTGGGATTTTTTTTAACAAATTGGAAAGAGAATTTCTGCTAAATTCTATAAATATAAATTCTACAAGGTCTTCCTTAGAAATATTTGTTATTTTTCTTATGAAATTAGTTGCTTAGTCAAAGGCATCCACATAAAGAAAATAACAACATCATATGGGCATCAGGACAGTGATATAAGAAGAAAAGAAGAAATATCATTTTTGGGGACATGAAGATTAAAAAAGAGGGGGACGTAGGGAGAGTAAAATAAGAAGGATTTATCACTATGGGTAAAGTAAGAAAAAATTTAACATGCAGCCAAGGAAAGAACCATACTTGCCTGTTTCACCTTTGGAGAAACAGTGGTAACAAGACCAAAGACGCCTGCTGTAAGTATTCTACTCGAGGGAAGCAGCTCTGAGTTCTGCCTTGGGCTTCATAAGATCTGTCTGCCAAAGGCAGTACAAGAGATGCTGAGAAACAGCAACACTTCTCTGTGAACTCTTTGCCCAAAAGTTATGTTTAACTTCCTTCTTTTGTTTTCACTGCCTGAATCCCCCAGCTTGTTGAAAGACTAGATCTTGTTTCAGAAGGAAAGATGGGGAATGAAGATGTTTCACTGAGGATATAAAAATGAACAAACTGTATCCTACCATACCATGTCCTTCTCATGTTCTTACCCTGTTCTAGAATGGGGTGCCTCCCACAGTTTTAGCATGAGTTCTTTCTGGAGGATACATTCCTTCAGGGTACAGACTGCTGCACAGTGGGTCCCTCTCAGGGTCACAGTTCCTGCCAGAAAACCTGTGGGCTCCTCTCCATGGGCTGCAGTTCCTGCCGGGAGTCTGCTCTTGTACAGGATCTCCATGGTCTGCAGCTTCCCTCAGGGCATAGCCATTTGCTTCAGGGATATCCTTCACAGGGTGCACATGGATCTCTGCCACGCATTAGATCTCCATGGGCTGCAGGGAAATCTCTGCTCTGGTGCCTGGAGCACCTCCTTTCCCTCCTTCTTCACTCTTCACTGACCTGGGTATCTCCAAGGTTGTTTCTCACTTATTTTTTCACTCCTTTAACTCACCGCTGCTCTGCAGTGCTGTTACCTGTTCTTAAATATATTTACACAGGAGCACCATCACTGTCACTCTTGGGCTCAGCTTTGTCTAGCTGGATTTGCAGCTGGATGAAACTGTCTGTGTCTGACATGGGGGCATCTTTTGGTGTCTTTTTACAAAAGCCACTCCTGGAGCTCACCTGCTACCAAAACCTTGCTGGGTAAACCCAGTCCTTAAGCAAATTAAGTTATAGAGACATAGTATCAATTTAAGTGTAAATTTCACAAGCTCTTCCAAAGAAGAGTGCCATATGGAAGTCAAGGATTTTATCAAAATACAGGCCTGATCTATGTTTGACTATGAGGATCCTGTATGAAAGAAACAATGGCCTGACCCAAAGCCAAATTAGCCCATTAACTGTGTTTCTGATGAATGCAAAATACATTAATAGAAACCAGTCCATTAATTTTTCACTGCCTCAGGCAATATAACTTTTTTTTAACTTCAAAGGATTGCCCAACATTCCTTAAAAAAAAAAAATCATGTTACTAGGCACTACTGAAAGGGTATGAATGCAAAAAAAAAAAATTTAAATGGTATAGAGAAAATTAGACAAGTATATTATTAGCTGTCTCTTTCTCAAAGGCACCAATGACTCATCTTGAAAAAACAGCCACTTGGTATAAAAAGGATAACAGGAATCCCTAAACCACCCAAAAAGTAAAGCATGAACAGCAGTTTTCTCTTTTTGCAATTAAAAGTAATTGTTCACTTGGCCCTTAAGTCTTGATTTTTTTAAGCCTGTAATCTACTTACTTTCTATTCTCTCTGTTAAAAAGAAAGAATAAAAGTCATTATTGTCAGAAATAGTAAAGTCATATTAATCACAATTACAAGGAGTAATGTCTGATTACAACTTTTAATCAATCATGCTATTCCATGTTTAACTCAGTAATGTTGGGACCACTAGAGTGGACAGCCATCTGTGCCTCTGTAAAATTAGAAATATGATGAATTATAGCTACTGGTAGTTTAAGACTATACTATGAATACAAATCATTTGAGCTGTGGCAATTTTAACACACTGCCAAAAATATTTTATCAGCTGTGTTTGCTGTTCTCCTCATGGAAAAAAAAGGTACAAAGAGAAAGATCCACACTTCACTCATCAGCATTTCATAATGATTTACAGTGAATGAAAAGACAAAGTTCTGACTTTCTGTTTACATAGCACAAATCCCTTTATTCATAGTCAATTCTACGGTCTGAAGATTACATTCTCTTCTTATCTCAGATGGTCACTATCTAAAGTCTATTAAGCTTCCAGGCTCTCAATAATGTTTTCAAGTGTTACATTCAGTCAAATTGCTGCATATTCATAAGCAGTATAGCTGAGAGAAGAATCAGATCTCTTTGGAAGAGATGAATTTACTGATTTGTCAAAATGATAAACTTAGGTCAGTAATAGAATAAAATGGCACATGAAACAGCAAATAAAATACAATCACATTTTTAGGACTACTTTAAGTGTCTGCTGTTATTTCAGAGGATAAAAGAATAATTCAGGTTGGAAGGGACCCTAAGAGAGCCCCAGTTCAAACTCCTACTGAAAGCAAGATCACCACAAAGTATGTTGTCAGGCATGGTTGATCAGGGCCTTATCCACTTCCAAGCACAGAGAGAGAATGCGCAATAGCTCTGGGCAGCCTGTGTCATGGACTGAGTGTCCTTGTGGGGAAAAAGCTTATCATTATACCAGTGAGAACCTCCCCTGGTTCAATTTATTTCCTTTGTCTCTCTTGTCCCATCTTGTGCCATTGTGCTGGGCCTGGCTCCCTTTTCTCCGTTGCCTACCCATGCAGGGGAGCTGCTGTTTGCTGTATCTAAAGCTGTCCTTGCTCCAAGATGAACAAGACCAGCTCCCTCATCATCTTCTCATAGGAAAACTGTGCCAAGCCCCCACTGTAGCGGCCCTACATTGCACCTGGTCCAGTTTTGTCATGTCTTGCACATATTGGAAGATCAAAACTGGATGCAGTACTCTAGATGTATAAAACTAATAAAGGCTGAATGAATGGAGATAAACAGTGTACTCAGTTTACCAGCTGTGCCTCTGATAATACAGTCCAGGACATATTTATTCTTCTTTACTGCTAAATCAAGTACCTCTTTACTATGTATATAAGTACGTGTCCAGTGGTCACAGTTTTCAAATGCCTACAGTCATGCAGAAACACAATGTAGAAACACATCTGGTTTTATTTGTCAGTCTTGGTCTCAAAACAAAGATACTGCGTTATCTCCCTCCAAACTATTGTGATTTTTCTCTTCCTTTACATTTTCTTAATCATGTGAATTGTTTAGTTGCCCTATTTCAAATGAACACAATATATATGTATTTAAAACAGACATGGAAGGCAAAGATGAAATGAGGAGATTTTCTCCAACTATATTGTTTAACCAATGATTTTAAACACAATCCCTTTAAAAAGATAGACAATAATAACCTTGAACCATTTAGAATTTAACAGTCTTTCTCCTTGGTGTATACGGATAACAATTCAGGATAATGTTTTACCAGAAATGTTAAATGTTTCTCTTGTTATTAAAAGGTACCACAGCCAGTATCATTTTTTAGACTAGGATCCCTAAGTGTCTCAGCTCCTGACAAAGCTGACAGCTGTCTTTGAGGATTTAAAGATAATAGAGCTAGGAACAGGGCTAAATATGTGACTTTGTGCCTTATGAGAAGAGATCCGGTTTAGAAAAAAGTTAGTATTCAAATAAGAAACTGGGCTCTAATCTTAATTCTGTGAACAAAGTTACTCTGCAAACACTAGTCTTTCATCAAAACATATGACCAGATTCAGCTTAATCCATATTTAGCTCCAAATTTCATTGTGTTGGTTCATTTTTTCATTTAAATAAAGAGCTTTGGATAACTGGATAGTTCAACATCAAGAAAAAGAGATAAAGATATTTGCTTTTAAGTAATTTTTTGTGACCCTTAGTAACTAAAAAATTTAAGAAAAACACCCCAATACACATAATATCTTAGTTCTTGGAATAACTTGCATATTATATTGGCTTCATTTTTTCTTAAGCTTCCCATAGCAACTTCATGGTAAGCATAGTCATAAAATATGGATTTTGCAAGAATATGTGAAAGAATCAATGAAACAAAAAAAGAGAAAAAACAAACCTTTGTCATCAGGGTTTTCAGTGCTTGCCTATTCTTACAGAGAAAGACGTTTTATTTTCAATCTGTGTTATGTTTCACCATAATGAGCACAAAAAAATGCAAATATGAATAGATTTTTTACAGAGGTCAGTACAAGGGACAAGCAATCTGTGAAAAAGTTAGCAATCCTAAGTAAGAAAAGTAATTAGAAAGATGACCATAACCTTTCTTTAATGAATAGCAATAATAAATTATTTCCTTGGTGGTTTTGTGACCCTGCCAAGCCAGCCAACTGGTCTTTCCTGAGTCGATCTCTGTTTCAATCCCTTTTGTAATCACAGTCTCACAGCTGAGGAAAATAGCACCATTTATTAATTGATCCCTGATTGTTTTCATCTGTAGTGGGCAAGAAGCACTCAGGTTCATCTTCCACTGTTCTGAAAGGCTCTTGGGAGAAAAAATAGGGACATTTGTCAACTGTAGGTCTTGAATGTTGTTTTTCTTACTTCTTGGTATTGTCGCTTGAGTCATTCACTTGTCAGTGTCACAGCAGGCTACTGAGTAAGAGGAAATGATAGCTTTAGCAGTCAGCTCTACTGCATGAAGCACGTGAAAAATGTCCTCCCCAAACTAGCACTGGTGTTTTGAGTTTCATTAAAGCTATTATCCAGTAAAAGATATACTTAAGAAAGTCTACTTGCATGCATTAATTTGAGGTTTTTCCTGCTAGCACAAACACCTTTTGTGAAAGACAACCTTTAGTTAATAAGCACTGTAATTGGCATTGAATACTTTGAGGCTTTTTACTCTTAAGGAATCCCAGATGAATATAGTGACTGGAACCTCTCTGCCTGGTATGGGTCAGAGAGGCCCTTACTCCTGTGAGATAGGATTCAACAGCCATTTTAACATTTCATTGAGACATAGGGGAAAAGAAGGAAAAACCCCACATTCAGCGTATTTTCAAGCGGTACATCCACTAATGCAGTACCTGAGAACAGCTTGTGTATTAATACATCTGATGAATTTAGCTGTCCTGATTTCAAAGCAGTTCTGCCCGCAGGCTATTAGTTAGGAACTTTCATAAATAAACTTCTTGACTATGCCTCCTGGGCCTGATTAAAGTTTACCTCTCGCACAAGGTTTTGAGACAGATCTTTTTCCTGGTACCAGTATCTCTTGCTCTGCCTTTAAAAGTATTATAGGAGGTAGCATGTTATAGATAAGGTAGTCATCCTATGTGTATTCAAGACAAAAATAATAATTTAAAAATAACCAGAGAACTATAGACTGACATTGGGGAATTTTGGTGCTCCAACCAAAACCTTTTCTAAAAATCTGAAATTGCACTTTTAGACAAAAGCAGCATTGAATAAGCATACTTATTCTGGGCTATTATATTTGCAGGAAGAATATTTAACTGCAAAAAATTTGGGAGTAGCAAAGTGAAACTACAGCTTCTAAGTGATTACATCTCTGTTTATATATTAAATTAATATATTTTGTGGCTTATATCTTCACACAACTTCCCAAACAACGATTGGACAATTGCCTCTGATAGATCAATTAAATATTTAGTAATACATACTGGAATAAATCTTCAATTCTTGTATTCCTGAAATTACCATCAATGTATAGATTTTCAAAAATTGATAGGAAAAAAACTTTACTTTTCTTTAAGTAAAGCTTGATCTTGACCACTACTTACTACAAACAAAAAGTTGAATCCAAATTTCTGAAATTATTCTGATATTTGTAGCTGAAAATTTACAGTATCACTTTTTTGAGTTTGATACACAGTAGGTGAAGTCACACAAAAGTTTCCTTCCACTTGGAGACAAAAGATCATATGAACAAATTCTGATAGTTAATTTAATTTAGATTTGAAGCCAGGTGTCATTCCTTTAGAGAAATTAATCCAAACAATTCTCCATTTGGGGCACTTCAATTTTCAGGATGAGGTCGAAAAATCTAAATAAAATTCTAAGTTCCCGTACTGCAGAAAATGTAGATTTTACCTGTAAGACCTTCCCACCCCCCAAATTTTAATTAAAAAATGTATGGTAGCAGATTAACTGGAAGATTTTTGGGGAATTTTCTCTCCAAGTCACATCCTCAGTCATATATCTGGCTTTAAAAATGCTAAGAGACAAGCTAAATATCTTCATATTTTATTGTAGGCTGTGAGGATGACCTGCAAGAATGGATTTCGAAAATACAATTATTAAATCCTGTAAACATCAGGGGATTGAGAATCTTTTTTAGGCTTCCAGTCTTGTCATATGGGCAAAGTCCAGAAGCCCATTGAGGATGTAGTGTTTATGTTCAATGAGCTGCCAAAATGTAATTAAATTTTTTTGGAATACTTATATGTTAGCACATTTGAAAGAAAAAAGTGTCATAAAGGAAAAGAGAATGCAATTTATCATACTAAAATAAGTACACTGAAGAATGTGGGCTTTATATTACAGACACTGCCAAAAACCAGTCATGCATGTCTATTCTTCTGCAAGTGTTAATCTTGTGCATTGTACTTTTCTTTCTTTCCCCTTTTATTTATTTTTTTTTCCTATTTGAAAAATACAAAGAAAGGAACATAGGACATGTGGGTGGAAACAGTCTGGGAAGAAGTATAAGAAAAAAAGTAAAGATATCACCTAATTTTTTTTTTACCACAAATTCTAACACTGGGAATTTGTGGATACATCCAGTGATATTTTATCATCCAGGCCATTTTTAAAATGTTAAACATACTACAGTTTCTCTCCTCTGAGGGTTATAACCATGTAACTGCTCTTTGTCACTATCCAAATAAAAATTATTTTCTTTGTCATAACTGTTGCATTTTGAAGTTAGAAATAATTCATTTCATATCTCTGCTTTCAGTGAAAGAAGATCTAGGGCAATAGTGGCAGGGCATTTTATAGAAAGACTTGTACAAGAGGTTAGGACTACCAACAAAAATCTCACTCTAACCCTATGAAGACTTATCACTTATTGACATTTCATTATTCATGCCATTTATATTGGGTCAGAAAAGAGATGCCTAATTTATGTGTAATACCCAGTCTCTTTCCACAACAAGGGATGAGCACCTCTACATGCCACTTCATCTATTCCACAGTTAGGAGGGATGTGCATGTCTTGTAAAACATCTCTGTACAGTGACATCTCTGTCACTGTAAGCCTAATCTTTGAGAGGATGTTTGGAATCTCTGAAACAAGAAAAAAAAGAAAAAATGAAAAGGTGGAAAAGGCCAAGCTTAAATGCTGAGGCTAAGAAAAAGTCACTTACATAAATATCAGTATTCCAGGTTTTTTAAAAAAATTGTACTTGATCAGGTTCCATAAAACTGAGAAAACTACTTCCTTGCAATTTGTTTTTGTTCTGCTGTGATATTTTGTACAATAGAGCACATTTCCATCCACATTTTGGTAAGTATGCCAGGTGCAGAGCTCACAAGTTCTAATTTCATCACTTTTTTTTTCCCCTCCAATGCATTCAGATCTTCCTCTTAGCAATGGAGGAGAGATAAATACTATTTATTCAAAGACAAGATCGAAATATGACTAACTCACAAAAGTTACCGGGGCAAAGTTACAGTCCCTTAAAGTATGCAAAACCTCAGTGATTCTTGAATGTTTAAATGTTAAGCAGTAAAAAGGAAGAACCACAGAATGATAGAGGTTGGAAGGGACCACTAGAGATGATCTAGTCCAACCTCTCTGTAAAGCAGGTTCACCTGGAGCAGGTTGGACAATATTGCATCCAGGCGGATCTCCAGAGGAGACTCCACAACCCCTCTGGGAAGCCTGTTCCAGTACTCTGTCACCCTCAAAGGAAAGTTTTTCCTCATATTAGAGATGAAGCCTGGTAGCTTCCTGGGTTCCCCAGCAAGATTGGAGTGACATTGGCTTTCCTCCAGTCCTAAGGCACATCTCTTATTTTCCATGAAATTTCATGGATTTGTGTCACATTTGCCTGAATGGTCTCTAACCCAATCCTCCTCAAACGAGGGAAAGTCTTCCTTTCTCCAGACTTTGTTGCCTCCAGGCTCTGGTATTTCTGAGGACTGGACTTAGCAGTAAAGACTGAAGCAAAGAAGGCATTCAGTAACTCTTCTTTCTCTGTATCCTCTGTCACCAGGGCATCTGCCTTATTCAGCTGTGGATCCACATTCTCCCCAACCTTTTTTTTGATGTTGATGTACTTGAGAAAGGCTTTCTTGTTATTCTTGACATCTTTTGCCATATTTAATTCCAAGTGGACCTTAGTCTTCCTTGTTGCATTCCTGCATACTCTGACAACGTTCTTACATACCTCCCAAGTAGCCTGTCCCTTTTTCCATAAACCTCCTTCTTCCATCTGAGTTTTGCCAGAAGCTCTTCATTCACCCGGCATGTCTCCTGCCCTCTCTGTGTGATTTCTTACTCAGAGAGATGCACCAATGCAGTTTGAAGGAAGTGATTCCTGAATGTTAACAGTCTTAGATCTCTTCTAACCTTCATATCTCTAACCCATGGGATTCCTTCAAGAGGCCAAAGTCAGCTGTCCTGAGGTCCAGGGTCATAACCCTACTTATTATCATGCTTCCTCCACATGGGATCCTGAACTCCACAGTCTCATGATCACGTCAAGCCAAGGATGCTCCCAACCAGTCCTTTTTTAATATACGTCCAGCTGTACAATTCTCCTTGTTGGCTTCTTCATCATCTGTATCAAAACATCATTATCATCAGTGCTCTTTAGGAAGCTCCTGGACTGTGTGGGCCCAGCTGTGTTGTCTTTCCAGCAGGTATCAGTTCCCCATGAGAACCAGGGCATGGGATTCTGAGGCTACTTTTAGCTGTCTACAGAAGGCCTCATTGACTTCCTCCTCCTGCTCAGGTGGCCCATAGTATCCACCCAAAACAGTGTCACCCATGTTAGCCTGCTCCTTAATTTTTACCTGTAAGCTCTCAACTCATTCTTCATTCCCAGGCAGATCTTGACACATTCCAGTTGCTTGCTTACATAAAGAGAAACTCCACCACCTCACCTTGATTCAAGTCTTGATTAGACTACCATAACTAATAAACAACTATGGTCATCAGCTAGAAATCTGACAGTGGCGGGTGCAAATTCAACAAATGTAGGTGCAAAAATTGTGAAATACAGGTGTCTTTAAAAAAAAAAAAGAACAGATTTCTATCTCCTTTTTTTTAATAGACTAATATAATTGTTTATATGTTTAATACTTTTATCAGGATCACTATATATGGATCAGTTGAGCGTTTGCAATTTTTTTTATTCCCAGAATCAGAGTCAAGACCACTGCTGTCTTTTAACAAGAGTAATGACCAACCTTTTAATAAAGACTCCCAAGAATCAGCCACAAAGACCAAGCTATTAATTATATCTAGGTAATTGTCTCACCCAAATTCAACTTGCTAGCATTCTTGTACAAAGCAAAAGTTTGGAATGATGTCTTTTTTTTTTTTTTTGGATATTTTCTTTTCTTTTTCCACTCCAGATTATTTACATGACTTCCTACCCTGATCTAGATACAGATAATTCACATCTGCAGTCACCTAAGAGGTCAAATACCAAATATTTCCTACCTTGTATGCTCAGTTTGCCCCTAAAACAAAAAGAAATGTAAATGTGCTTTAGTTGCATATAGGTTAGTGTTTAGGAATACAAGGTAACATTTGAAGATCAAACATGTATCAGTTGCTGTATTTTTGCTTTCCTGTACTGGTAAAAAATAGGCATGCTCTTCTTCTGGCAATAGTTCCTCTCACAGTAGCAATCTGTATCTGACTGGCACCAGAGATGAAAAAAAAAAAAAGGATGGCGTGGTAAAGTCACTGGACCACCTACCACCTATCATTATACTGTGACAATGTTAGTCCTGTTGCTAGTGACAAGGATGACAATTTTTGAAGGTCTTTTATTTAGACAGTGTTTTTGCAGGGCCTCCAATATGTTCAAGAAAAAGTTTCTTTCATTAAGGAGGTCCAAGCTAGCAAGGCTGATGCATGGTTCTTGATGGCACTGAAAGATGGCAGAGTAAGTGAGAAGAGAGTAGAAGCTGATTACAGCTGCAGCAACAGCAATGACATTGTAAGTAATTATACCACTGAGCTGTCAAAAGACAAAATGCATGACAGAGAATCTCTGCTACTCTTGGCACACTGAACAACAGCCACAATGTTCTGTCTTAGAAGATGAGAATTTAGCAGTTATCTAAGAAATAGGAAAAGGAGTAGTGATGATCTAAGGCATACAGATTTCCAAGATACATAAACATTTTTGTACAAAGATATGGGTAAAATAAAGCTAAATCAAACAACTGCTTAATGGCTTTGTCTTTTGTTATTGAAAAAATATGATCACAGTAAAATCTACCTTCTCATTTATAATCTGTTTGATCTCCTGTGGAGCACTTTCATGCAATAGAACCTACATGTGACCATTAAAATATTGAGATCAAATAGAGAATTAAAGAAGTTGTCTCTTCTATGGATACAATTGGAAGCTTATTCTCTTTCTCTCTCATTGAAAACCTCGTACGGAAGGGATTTGCATAAAAATCACACAGAAAATATTTCAAATCCACAAAGCAATTATATCAGGTTTAAATCTAGTGGCCAGTCTAAATTTACTCTCTTTTTAATGCCACATTAAAGTCATATGTGAAACTCAGACCTCAAGTCCTCCTTGAGAATGTGCAGTTATACAACACCTTTTGTCCAGCTGCAGCTGGACCCCACATCACAGGATCCTGACACAGATGCGACAAACTGTTTAACTGGTCTACCGACACCTGATGGGGTGCACTTCTCTCAGAGGGGAAAAAGAGTTCTAGCACAGGAGTTAGTGAGACTCCTTGTCAGAGCATTAAACTAGCTTGGAAGGGAAAAAGGGACAAAATCAGATTCACCAGTGATGAGCAATAGGTGCCAAGACTTCAGGAAAAAAGCACAAGTAAGCTGCCTCAATCTGCTTTAAGAGGTCTTGGCTCCAATGTACCACACCTAAAATGTTTCTGCACTAATGCACCCAGCATGAGGAACAAACACGAGAGCCCAAGGCTTTGGCCCAGTCCCAGAAATTTGACATCACTGGCATAAGTGAAACCTGGTGGGATAAGTCCTGTGACTGGAGTGCCATGTTGGATGGTTACAGGCTCTTCAGGAGAGATAGGCAGGGCAGAAGAGGCAGAGGAATAGCACAGTATGTAATAGAAGGTTTAGAATGTATGGAGCTCACAGTTGACAATGGCACAGTTGAGAGTCTCTAGATAAGAACCAAGGGGCAAACAAATAACGTAGATGTCATCATGGGAGTCTACTCTAGACCTCCTAGTCAGGATGATGACACTGACAAATTATTCTTTGAGGAACTAAGGGATGCTTCCAAGTAAATTGCTCTTGTCCTTATGGGGCACTTCAGTTTGCCAGAAATTAACTTGGAAGCATCACATAGCTGGTACAACCCAAGCCAGAAGAGTCCTAAAAAACCTGACATGACAAGGTAATCCACCTAGTTGATCAAGGGAGGCCAGTGGATGTAATATTTTTGGATTTCAGTAAAGCTTTCAATAGTGTCTCTCACAGGATCCTTCTAGACAAAATGTCCAGCCACAGCTGGATAAACACATCATGTGATGGGTGAGCAACCGGCTCATGGGTGGGGCACAAAGGGTTGTAGTGAATGGGGTGATGTTAGATGGTGACCTGTCACTAGTGGAGTTCTGCAGGGCTCCATCCTTGACCCTGCGCTCTTCAACATCTTCATAAATTTCATAAATGGACACAGGACTGGAAGGGATACTAAGCAAGTTCACAGCTGATACAAAACTGGGAGAAGCTGTTGACTCCTTCAAAGGCATGGAGGCCCTGCAGAAAGACCTCAACAAATGAGACAACTGGGAAATCACCAATCAAAATTCAACAAAGGAAAGTGATAGATTCTGCACCTGGGATGGGGCAACCCTGGATGTACAGACAGACTAGGGAATGAGATGCTGGAAAGCAGCACAACAGAAAGGGATCTGGGGGTCCTGGTCAGTGGAAGGTTGACTATGAGTCAGCAGTGCCCTGGCAGCTGGGAGGACCAACCATGTCCTGGGGAGCATCAGGCATAGAATCACCAGCTGGCTTGCATATTTGCAAGATGTGATTGGACAGGGTGCTAGCTAATCTCATCTAGGCTTCCTTTCTCACAAAAGGTTGCATCAGATGATCTTCTGAGGTCCCTTCCAACCTCAGTTGTTCTATACTGCTATGATTCTAACCTAATCTACACATTCCACGTGGTAGAACTGCATGGATGCAGAAAGTCAACGACAGATCTGTTGCACAAGAGAAGAGATGCTCCTACCACTTTTGGGTTAAATCACTTCATGTTTCATTGGAGGATACTTCTTCCATAGCCTTCATTATCCAATCTATTAATAATTTTCTTTCATTTTCTAGCTCCCATATATCTCATATATAACAGATAGCCTTTAAATATTGCTCTGAAGCCATGGTGAATACTCCTCAGTGTATCCTGAGGGAAGAACCTTCCCAAAAGTTGTAAATATATTGCTTTTAATTTCACCAAAAATCCCAGAGTTTTGTACTGTCAGACTTAAAAAGAGACTGCAATTCCCTTTCCCTGTACCTTTCAAAATTTTGGGTTTTTTTCTAGTATATCTAGTCTTGTTTCATCTAAAGCAAACAGCCTCAATTTTGGGTTATATCATGTCTTTAGCTTCCAGGAATGTCTATATTTTATATATATTTATACATAAATATATATTTTATGTATGCATTCATTTATTTATAATCCAAACCATTCTAGTTCATCAGAAAGTAACAGGCAATTGCAGTGCATGGCACATTTAGCTTTAAGGTAGGCAGCTGAAATACATCATAAGAAGTGCTTATTTCTCTGTTGACCAAGAAGAAGTTGACTAGCTCAGAAATAGAGGATCAGAAATTGAATGGATTCATTCTGCTGCTTCAGCAAAATACAAGACAGATTTACTTGTCTTTGGTAAGGATTTTGTATTCCCAGCCAGTACTCAAGCCTGTGGTGTGTAATACCTTGTGTATCAACATGTTAAAGGACAATGGATTGGATGCTATTGCTCATGTAGTGCACACTGGTTTTTTGCTACCTTTTGCCTCTTTAATGGATCAAACCAAGAATTGCAGTAAGCTACTAAAATAATGTGGATGAAGGACTAATTTGATGCCTATGTGTAATAAATTACATGTGACAGCAGAAGACCTAATAGTATCTCTGTAAATGAGAAGGCTGGTTGAACTACAAGAAGTAAATACGAAAATATGTGGTAATGACTTCTCAGGAGTTCACTTTAGAAGGATGGGTTGTTGTTTGGGTTTTTTTAAAAAACTCCCTGAATTATGAAAAGACAGGAAAAATGATTCTTCACTCAGATAAAGTGAAATTTGGTGAAACATAGAAAATTCATATTGGATTACTGCAAGAATACCTTCTCATGTATGTTTAAGTTTTCTTTTCCTCTTTCTGGTAAGATTATCCCAGAAAGACTGCACCAATCCAATAGTGCTGTTCTTACTCTACTAAAGCCAGTAGATTAAACTAATTGAAATACTTCAGTTCACAGAAAATGCCAACAGATATGCTGTAATTCCCAGAGCATGCACATCTAAGCAGGACCTTTTATCAAGGAAGCTTGTGATTTCAGAGTTGTACTGGTTTTGGGAAAGGATTTTTTTCGTTTGGGGGGGTTTTTTTGTTTCTTTAAGAATCTGGATACATATGGCTTTCTCCAAATCACACATTATTCTGATTAGAGACTAGTAAAAATTTCAGTAAGATGTCGAAGGTCACTGAATCTCTTCCTACATAATGCACAGGAGCATAGAATAAAACAAATGAAACAAATTAATGATAGAATTATTCATCTCGGTTAAGACTCATTTAGGTTGGAAAAGACCTTTAATTATAATTTCTAGAATAATAAGAATCTCATAAGAAGATGAGAAAAAAGGCAAAAGGGCAGTAGAAAGCCTTCAATACAAGCATTAAAAGGAGACAGTAAGCTTTAAAAATTATTTAGAGATCAGAAACTTGAGCTCTCTAAATTATAGATACTTAAGTGGAGGCAGACCATTAAATTACCTACTCTCAATGGTGTCAGCTGTCTATTACAAAAGGGAGAAAGCTACATGTCTCCCTTTTCTTATCTTTTTTAGTTATGAAATGTGGTTAGGTTACACTCCCCAATGGATGTTTTTTCCTAGCTCTTCTGCAGACATGCAATATCAATATACATTTTTATAAACTTTCCCCTCATTTCCCCATCTCTGTGCTGCAGGTCCAGATACATTCCTGATATTTAAGGAATGTATCTGGACCTGAATTTAAGCAGACCTGGAGAAGTATGGAAAATGTATGTGAAACAACAAAGAGAGAGACCTCTAAGGATCAACAAGAAGACAAGAAATTAGGTGATTTACTTACTTTCCTGCTGAGAAGGCAACTATGGTGTTTTGATTAGCCCAAAACTCATAAAAAATTTTTGACATTTTGTAAAGTTTGAGGATGCTGATAAAGCAGCAATAAAGTACTAGGGGAGTATAGCACTAAAACTGTAGTACTAGGGGTAGAGTTGAAAGTACAGCTGGGAATATTAAGCATTCTACCTCCTCAGATCTCCCTGCAGAAAACTTGAAATCTCTCAAAAAGCACAAGATACTAGAAATGGAGTCACATTCCATATTGATAAACCCTTAATTTCATTTTTGCTTCAAAGAAAAAGCATGAGTCAACAAGAGAAGAACTTTGAGCTACATAAAAATGTTATCTGTATTAATGGGGCAAGGCCAGCAAAATGATGGCTGGAAGTGCTGATAAATAGAAGGCAGTTTAAATTATGCTGATGTGTCTATTCCATTTTCTCAGCAGACCTTGAGCAGCCTAATTAGATTGTTTTTTCACTCTGCATCCAAAGGGCATTCATTCCTTGTGTCCCTGTCCTTATTACAGCAAGTATTTGGGAGTGATATCCTGCAATATTAACACTGTCATCATAAAATGAACCCTTAGTGTGCTTTCAGCTGGAGTACAACTTCTTTCACCTAAAACCTGCAAAGATACCTACACAGCCACAATGCTCTGAACTATGCATTCTGTGAAATACAGGCATAGGTCTCAGTTTACCTTGAACAGATATAGGGAAACATCTTTAATTTTAATTTCATTTTCTTTACCTTGCTTTTCTTTGCCTACTCTAAAGTATAATTTTTAGATTACCTAACTTTCATCTGCCATTGAGTAGAAGAACATGAAGAGCTCGGGCAAGTCTGTGTGCTCTCCCACTGTCACTCAGTTGTGAAGCTCCTCCTGAAACAAAGAAAGAAATTAATATTGGAAAATTATAGGATTTATTAACATGTTTGAAGGTCTACATGGAGGATAATTTGAGATGGGTTTTGGGGTGTGGTGGTAGTGCGTATCAGTGTGTTTTTCATGTAGTCCTCAGCTGACACTCCATAAGGGTTCAAGCTTCCCCCAGTCTCGATTTGAGCTCCAAGGATGGATTTGACTTGAGGTTAAGAGATCTAAACTTCAGTTACTACTTGTAGGTTTCTATAAAAGAGCTAGTTAATAGACTCACACTAACGACAGGAGTCTGCAAATATCTATTATTTGATTACAACTAGTGCTGCTTGAAAGGCCCAAGTGTACCTGAGATATCTATGTGGCAGGTATTCTATGGCTCAAAAGGGAGACACACTCCTGTCTTGAGTGACACTGGCCAGCCAAACAAGTTATGTTCTGATATTGTGACTATATTAGGTCACTATGTTTTGAATGCTCTTCTGGAAGTCAACTTTTGCGGCAGCTCAGTCATTTGCTATGCTCCACTCACTGTATTAACTAGATGCTTAGAAACATGCCTATAGCCACCTACATGAACACATGGTAAAGCAGATTTCCTTAGATTTAACTGAATTAAGTCTAGTGGGATGTGGAACTACTTTGTAATACTAACACAAAATTTGAAATGTGCATGGTACTCCTGTACTATGAGCTTGAGCACAACAAAATTGACTTAAGTTTACGCAGAGAAGTCTACTTAGCTTACGAAATTTTACTTAAAAAAAATTCTGCATTTCCCACTGAATAGGCAGGTTAGAAGATGAGCATTAAAAATCTGGAATTACTTTTTACGTAGATGAGATATTGGAATCCAAGCTGGATGTAAATTCCAAGAAATAATAGGCTAAGGTGTTAACACTCCTTTCATATTTTTCCATATCCATTATGATCAGGTATTATCTATATTGATTAGATCATCTGCTGTTTCTCCTCAGCAACTCAGCTTCAGGAAATGAAATATTAATCACATTGGGGAATAATGATAATGCATAATTACTGAGGACTGGCATTTTGAAGAGCGATACCCCTTTATTATGGTGTGGATAAAAATGCTTGACTGGTACTCCTTTATAAATGGCATATGCTGAGAAGAATGCTGCTTTCTGCACTTAAAGACAGGAGTTCCCAAATGAGAAAACTCTCAATTTCCAGAGACCTTGGTCCTAACCAAATGTTAAAAATCATGTAGGATGCCCGAAATTACCACTGATCTGCTATTTCCAGCAACCACTTTCTAACCAATGTACTCTTTGCAAAAAAAAAAAAAAAATACAAAAAATATTACTATTTTCATTATATTGCTAAGAAGCTTGGTTTGAGTATGAACATAAAGAAAAAGAAGTCCTGTTCGGGGCATGATCTGAAAGAAAACCTGTCAAGACCAGTATCAATATTTTCAACAAAGCACTGATCTCTGTAGATCTCTTCTACTATGGCCACTTCTGCATCAAGACTCTGTGATGGATGAGAAAGTCACACAGAGTACACAACAAGGAAGATTTTAAGAAGACTAAGATATCCAAACAAGGATCCAATTCAAAACAAAACTAAACTATTTGTTGCTATGTCAAGCATCTCAATTAATCTCAAGGGCATTTTCTTTCATGCACTTCCGGGCATAAATTTGCAGAGTCAGGTCCTGGACCCTGAGACTTTAAAGCACTATTCCGCACCACATAATGGAACATGGGCCAGCTAATACAGCTTTGGGCATCTGCTCCATGTTTTGATAAAAGGTGGCCCAGAGCTATTATTATGGCTAGTTGAAATATGGTGTATGGATGAAAGGCAAGATGATGAAATGTTACAACCACCCACAAGACATATCTTTAGCTGTCACATTAGTTCTGCAAAAGGGCAACTTGTAGAAAGAGATTATCTGCTATAGTAAAGATACATCCTAGCCTATGATTAAAAGCTGTGAAACACAAGAAGAATACAAGTGGGTTACCAAGTCACAAGACATCTGTGTCCACAGCAAAAAACTAATTTCCAAGAGAAACCATGAAAGTTGAGTATTTTTAAACCAAGCTGACCAGAAGCTATCATAGCCTGAGAAGTACTTGCATCATCAACACAAAATTTAAGATTTAGGCCTCTGGCTCAATTTTCAAACTGAACTCTTAAGTCTGTCATAGAAGGTTTATAGCACTGTGAAATCGTATTAAGGAAGAGATATGCAGGGGTTTTGTCGTTGTTCATCTTAAGACAGTGCAACTTACTGTGCCTCCGTTTAAGTCAATTTTTAATGTGAACAAAACTATGAATAGAAAAACCTGCTATGGAAATTGTAATTGATATTTCAGCTATGTGGAATGTTCCTAACATAATTTTTTAAATGTTTTATATTAAGTTACAATTTTTAAATTTGTCCAGCATTGTAAGCTGAGATATGTAATATGAAATGATTTTATAACATTGTCCACTGGTTTATTTGCACATAATGTAACACTGTGGCTCTTCTTCATCTTGACCATATCATCAGACTTTCTGAAAAAAACAGCATGTACATGTGAATTTGGGAGGTTTCAGGGTAAGGTGAGTTAAGCTGTATTCACTTTTACCTGAACCAGCTACATCATACTCCTTCAGAACGAAACCATTTCAACACCTCAACACATACAGAGGCAAAAACAGAGGAAGGAGATTTCATACCAACAGTTAAGATAAAAATATACTTTGAGAAACAGATAGTTTTCTGAATACTGGCAATGTTAAATGTAAGTATGAGTGAAGCAAGAGCTCTTTCAAAATAATAGTGTATGATCATCTAATTGAGGCATATTGGGTAGCATATAAAGCATAAATTGATAGGATTAATTTACAGTTGCCCAGGTGGACTTTTTTTTCCCTAGCTCCTTATGGTTTGATTTTATGATGTTAGTATATTTTCTAAAGTATCTTCTGTGGGGAAATTTATATAAGTCATATATCTGATATTAAAATTTTCTGTTTCTGTGTAGACATTCACCTTATGATATGCCAAAGCTCAGTGGAAGGGAAGATTCTTGTCTGATTTTATACTAGGCTTTTGTAAAACTTCTTCCAGAATACCGTCCCAGTTAAAAAAAATCTTTAGGATTTAGCAAGTTCGTGCACCAGTTATTTTATCTTTTCTCAATTAAAATTGATTACCATCTTCCTAGGAAGAGGAAATCCTTGATTCTACCTCTTATTTCCCAAGAGTCTGCAGTGCCTCCAGCAACAAATAGTGTGTATAAAGCTGGTTATATGGTATCAGAAGTGACAACACTGAGATAAGAATAAACACTGAGAACTAAGGAAATATGCTGAAGGAGGTTTTGTGCCTTATACAGAAAAAAAAAAATCAAAAAAGAAGAAAGCTATTTATGCTGTAGTGTGAGAGCTGAATATGTCACCAGCTCCAGTTAAAATATCTTGGATCTTTCTACAGCTGCTATGTTACTTGTTCATAGATTTTTTTTTTTTTTTCTAGAGAGGTACCCAGTGCTCTTCACAGAAGTATGGCTCTGCTTGTTGTCCTACTGTTACAATGGATAAGCAGGGGGTAGATATACTACACTGGTTTGCTAAGAGAAACTTTGTCGATCTGTTTACATCAGTTACAGTTATTCATACAGAGATGGAGCTGCAACACTTGGCTATCTCATCATTGAACACTGCAGTACCTGAGCATTATTGTTTAGGGGATTCTCAGAGCCTTGAGTTATGCATCCAGGTTCTGTAGACAATGCCTGAGGAGAGACAGGCAGCTTAAAGATAAATCAGTCATGATTTATTAAAAGATGCTGCAGTCATTTGTATGATTGCAACTTACGTAAACAGACAGAAGTTACTTTTGAGTAGCTTCGGTACAGACAAGGGTGAAGCCATCACAGCACAGAAGTCTGAGATTTTTTTCTGCATTTTGCCTTGAAAAAACAATGGATAAAATGAATAAAAACTGTTATGACCACACGTTAGACCCAAAACTTCCCTTGCCAAGAAGTGGCCTTTCTGGGCCATGGAGTCATGCTCCCATTTGCTTATTCTTTCAATCTCTCCCCTTTGAAATTTGCTTTCTGCTATAGCAGTATATATGGTGAAGAGAAGGATAGTCACCTTTTCCTTTACAGTTTGCAACTGAGCACTCTGCAGAGGGGTGAGAGAGATGTGGGTCAGTTCCCTTCATGGGGAGATTTTTCACCTCCTTGACAAATACTGTAACAACTAAGCAACTGATCAATTAAATATAAATGGTGACTGCCTGCTAGACTCCTCTAGCTACTTTTTGAGAGAAAAAGTTGAGCCTGAGTTTGGATAACTTGTACAGCCAAATTACTAAATTTGCTAAAGCACCTGAGTCAATGAGAGTAATTTTTAATATTATTTTTAAAGGTACAGTTATTTCCTATTGTTGATTTTATTATGATTTAAGCCATTAAAAGCAAGTCTTGATATAAAATTGCAAAAAAAAAATTATTTCCTAATGAGAATATTTTAAGAAAGTTTTTATTGTAATAAGCTCTTCATAATATGTTGTAAGTTATCTCAATCTAATCCTGTGGACTGTTCTATGTGTTATAAATTCCTCTCTCACATTGTCAAATTGGATTTATGAATTCTGCTCATGAGAAAATGTTACTAAATTACTAAAAGGTAGGGAAAGACTGTTATCAGCCTGCCTACATGCTTGCGTGGATCGGGCCCTATCTTCCTTCTCTGAATCTAGGCCTCTGGAAAGGGAAAACTGTGGCACGTTTTCAATAGCCGGACAAGGGAGTATAAAGAGCACGTGCATTGCACATTGCATCAGTCATGTTTCAGTTCTCCAGACAAGAATAACAGAAGCCTCAGGGCACTGCTTATGCTCTTTGTGCAAGGGTTCATACCAGAGTGTGCAGGCTGTTGTAAGAGCATAATCTTGCAAAGGCTGCTGTAGTTAGCTGGCTTGTCCCAGGGTACCCTCTCTGCAAAACAAATGGGAGCAAACGGTAACAATTTGCATCTTGCAGTACACAGCAGTTTGATGACCCATGTCCAGGGCAAAGCTACAGTCAAGCCCAAGTCAAATAGTAATTCCGTGTAGGAGATGTTCATTATAGTTCTTACAAACATGATAATCATAGAATAGTCTTAGCTGGAAGAGACCCACAAGGATCATCAAACAACACCTGGCCCTGCACAGGACAGTCCAAAGAAACACCATGTGCCTGAGGGCAAGAAAGGTGATTGAGGGGCTGGACCACCTCTTACAAGGATAGGCCGAGACACCTGGGCCCCTCTGCTCAGAGAGTCTTCAGGCTCAAGAACGGAAGACTAAGAGGGAAACTCATCCATGTCTATAAGTATCTGAAGAGAAAGTGTCAAGAGGATGGAGCCAGGCTCTTCTCAGTGATGCTTAGAAATAGGATAAGAGGCAATAGCCAGAAATTGATGCACAAGAAGTTTCGCCTGATTATGAGGTAAAATTTCTTTGTTGTGTGGGTGACCACGCACTGGAACATATTGCTCAGATAGATTGTGGAATCTCCCTCACTGGAGATATTCAAGAACCATCTGAACACAATTCTGTGCAATGTGCACTGAGATAACCTTTCTTGAGCAGGGAGTTTGGACCAGATGACTTAACCGTGATCTATTCCAACCTTACCCATTCTGTGATTCTGTGATTAGCCAGCTCTTGGAGTGTTCTCAGATGAATGCCATCACGTCCCATTGACCTATAGGGATCCAGCTGGAGCATCAGATCCAGCAAAACTTCAGGGTTTACTGGGACTTTATCATGCTGACAGCCATAGTACTCAAGCACAGGGCACTGGAACCCCCTTAACCCATCCCCAGTGTAGAAGACAGAGGCAAACAAAGAATTAAACATCTCTGCCTTGCCTATGTCTTTGTCTTCTGGACCTGTTTGTGCCAGCCATGTGGTGTTAACACTTAATACCATAAAATTATGGTATTAAGCAAATTGATATCCCCCATAAGGTCAAGGGCAGTTGATTTAGAAGTGTCCTTTAATTCCCTGAATTGAATTCATTGAATTCATTGTCCTGGCTGGGAGGTCTATAGTAGACTCCCATGATAACCTGCATCATTTATTTGTCCCTTAATCCTTACTCAGCGGCCCTCAGCCCTGCCTTTTCTAACTGTAAGCTCCATACAGCCCTCCTATTACATAAAACAACACACCCCCACCTCGCCTGCCCTGCCAGCCAACACAGCTCTTCAGTCACAGGACTCATCCCACCAGGTTTCGCTTATGCCAATGTTGTCATATCTCTGAGACTGGGACAAACCTTCCTGCTCCTCTTATTTGTTCCTCATGTGTTGGTATACAAACATTTTAGGTGTGGCTCATTTTAGCTGACACATTGTGCAGCAGATTGAGGGATCCCAGTAGTGCTCAGTTCCTCAAGTTTTTGCTTTCCATCCCATTGCTTATCACTGTCAAGTCTGATTTTGTCCCTTTCTGTCTTCCAGTCTGGTTTAAAGCCCTACCAATGAACTCTGCTAGCTCCTATGCCAAAACGCTTTTTCTCCTCTCTGAAGAGGGTGCATCCCATGAGGCAACAGTAGACCTGGCGTAGTACAGACCATCCCACGGCCAAAAAACCCAGTTTTATCCAATGGCACCAACCTCGGAGCCTCATGTTGGTCTGAGGAGTCTGCCTATTCTTTTCAATATTCTTCCTTGCTACTGGAAAGACTGAGGAAAACACTACCTGTTCTCCTGTTCTTTCAACCAATTGGCCCAAGGTCTTGAAATCTCTTTTTCACTCAGAATTCTATTTGTTTTCTCACCAATAGCAGATTATAATCAGAGAGCTGTAACAGACTGGACAGTTTTCTAGTAGTGGCCCTTACCTGAGCCCCTGATAGACAGAATTTTCTGTCTGAATATTGGGCCCTCTATTTCCTTGAGAAGGGAGTCACCTATGATAACTACCCTTCTTTTTCTCTTAACAGAGGTCATGGTGCAGGGGTAGACTCTGCTGCCCTATATGGTCCCTCTATCCCCAAAGCACCTCTCAGGTAAAACTGTCTGTCCCAAAACTCTCCTAGTTTTAGGAGAGTTGCAAAAATCTGTTGCAAAAATGCCAGTCCTACTTGTCATTGTCAAGTTTTCAGGAAAAGGAGGAGCCTTCCTTCTGGTATGGGCACTGACAATCTTCCAGCCTCCATGCTCAAGAGATCCTTGATTAACTGCTTGAAAGGCTTCCAAGTTCACTTGCATCTCTACTACAGTGGAGACTTGAGGCTCCTGAGGTTGTAGCACCTCGGAGAATAACATACCAATTTCTCACTCATTCTCTTGAGTACTGCACAGCCTGTTCATTTCCTCCTGTAGTTCCTTCACACAGCTCATTGACAGTTGCACACCTTTTGCAAAAGGAATGATTGTAAGTCCCAGCCTTACAGAGAGTCATCAGACACTCTTGTTAACCTGAGACCTGGTGAGCTACATTTACCAACAGAAGGTCTGTCTGGCTGTAGGCCTCTGACATGGCTGGTGCAGTGACTCAAGCAGCTGTGGGGAAACGAGCTCTGCGACGTGTCAAAACCATACCTGAGGGAGCACACACTAATAGGACAGAGGATGAAAAATCCTCTTAATGACCTTCTTCACCAGTTACTGGGTTTGCTCACTGCCTCTATTGATTGAAAAAACAGGGTTGAGGTCATTGACAGACAGCCCAGTTAAGAAAGAATATAACTAACAACATCTACAAGAAACTGAACTTTTTTCTTAAAGTCACATTGTAAAATCTGGCTAAGATCACTCAAGGGTACAAAAGTGAGCATGAAACAGTGTTGTGGCTGTATTACCTATCACCAGTTCTATGGACCTATATTGGCAGAAAATATCAAACAGTATGACCTATATCAAGATCCATTTTGCTCCATTTTCTAATCTAAAAGATTATACTTTAGAATCAAATTTGAAGTCATCATTTAATTACATGCCATGTTTCATTTACTGTCAAATAGACACATGCAAGCTAACACAGTATTTTGTCTGTCTGCTATAGCCATAAGAACTTCGAGCAACGATATCCATTGATTTTCTCCTTCACAAAATTCCTTGTCAGTTTGCTTGACCTTCTTTTCAAAGATGATCAAGCTATCCTGTTTTTAGTTTTATTCTAGTGTGTTCTAGTGAGAGAAAGAAATGTAGCATAATGTTAACACCATTTTAAAAAGAAAAAAAAAAAGATATGCAGTTCTCTCTGATAGCTGCAGAAAGTGGCCTTTTTCCCCCTAGAGGACCAACTGGGTGTATATAAAAGCAGGAGCTGAAAAAATAATCTTTCAGAAAAAAGATAAGAAATAATTGCAAATTCTATGCTACTAGTTGAAGCAAACCATGAGACCCTGGTGGTGGTAAATAAAATTTAAATAATATCCTTTGTTTACTATAAAAATAATATTTTGTGAGTTTATTCAAGCAAATAAATATGTTGACTAATGCAACGAATTAGTGTGCGCTGAAGAGGCAATTATCAGCTGAGGAAGGAATAAAGGAAGGACATGGTTAGTTTGTCAGGAATTCAGAGTAGGTGGCTGCCCTTGTTTAGGTTAAGTAAGCAGTCTCCAGAGGTGATGACATTTCATGAAATGTGAAAGAAAGAGATAAAGCACAAACCTCTTGTATGATTTGAAGTCTGAGTTTCAATCTATGACTTGACAGAAGAGGTGGTTCAAGCTAAAAATTTTAAATGGCAAAACAGACAGGGCATCTTTTAAAAATAATATTAGAAGAATAAATTCATGTTGCTGTAATTTTGAGAGTTGTTGCCAAGATGCATTTTTCATACTGTCTGCGATTTCATTTGCTTTGATTTTCTCTTTTCTAAGAGTTAAAGTCATATGGAAACAAGTGTAGGAAACTGCATGGGAGAATCTTTCCTGTTTGGTTTCTAACAAATTTGAATACATTTGGCTAGCACTTTTATGCAGAGCATGTAGAAGAAAGAATCAATCATTTAGAACTAAGTTCAAGTTGTTGAATAGTTTGCCACACCATGCTGACAATATTGAGTTTTCATTAGGTGTTACAGGATACAACTCAGACAGAATTAAATCAAATAAAGATAGGTTGACCTCCTACTGCTCACACTGGCCTTCACTTTTGTTTCTGAACAGTAGGAGAAAATCCATTGTAAGCATGTGCTTTTGCAATGGTCTCTTATATTATTTCAGCTGTGCAACTGCCATAGGAACAGAGAAGAACTCCCTTGCCAAAATCAGAGCAAAAGTACTTAAAATTATCTGTGGGAAGCCTGATGAAAATTTACAACCACCACAAGCTGGTCACACATATTTGCATGTTTACACAGCAGAAAAGGTGTACAGAACTCAGACTTCAAGTCTGCCAGCCAAGGATGCGTTCCCAGAAAAAAACCTTCTACATCTGCTCTGAAGGTAAGCAAACAAAAGTTTGTATGCAAAACCCTAACAAAAATAGTTGACAACAGTCACACTAATTCTTCATAACTTACAACACTTTTCATCCAAGGGTCTTTACTTTTTTCTAGAAATCTATTAGCCTTTAAAACATAGCTTTTGGAACAAAACTGACACTTTTATTTAAATCCTTTATTAAAAAGGCAAAAGTCTGAACTGATCTCCACTATTTAGACATTCAGATGTGATTTATTTTATTAAATCTATCTTCTCAGTTCACCTCACCTTTCTGTCATGTCCACTTTTGAAACTCAGTTTGCCTTTCAAATTAATAATGATGCAGAATTAGATGTGTAAAGCTCCTAGGCAATTTACATTGCATTTTTCCATAAAGGCACATAAATTCCTCCCCTGCCAATTGTTTTGCTGTAGTCTCCCTAAGGTGTTCAACTCTTTACTACTCCTTATTATATAAATCCATGCTAACTCATATATTGCCCCAATTGCTATATTGCCCCAAGGAGGCCCCTCAATGAGCCAGATAGGTATACAATTAAAGTTAGAACAAATTAGTTAGTTTGATGACAGCTCCCTATATTATATAAGACTGCATATTTAAGGTATTCAATAAGAAAATGTTGTCACAAACACCGGGTGTAGTGAGATGCTAGGTCAATAAGCAGACAGAATCCACTCCTTTCCCCATGCTGTTCATACCACAAAATGTGTGGAATTATGCTATTTAAATTCCAGAGTACATATCTACTTCTTATTTGCGAGGCGCAGAGCATTTTTACACAGGCTCAGGAGTCCAGCTAGGGTCCTTATTCTCTAGGCTGTTTCCTGCACTTTACCTACAAAACCTGGAGAACTCATGATATAGTTGCAGCTATTTTTTTCCACTTTACTCTTTGCCTTTCCTCTTCATCATTCCATTTTCCCTCATGTCAGAGAATTCTTTCCACAATTGCTGGCATAGCTCCTTTATTCCCATAAGAGCATCAAAAGGTACAGCTCATCACTAACCCGAGGTGGCAGTGCTGTATTGGCAAGCACTGAGACATCTGTCTCCTCTGGTATTGGAGAGGATGGACAAGGACATGCAGTGTCCCAGTCACCACTGCCTTGAACTAGCATTTCAGAGGATACTGAGTTTTTACACATTTATGGGAGCTATTTCTTTCTGCACATACCCAATCCTTCCATTATTTTATGGCTCTTGTTCTCTTGGTTTAGAGTAGGCAAAAGCAGAGTAAACATTAGTGCCTCCAAGGCCGCCTTTTTGAGTGTCTCAAAAAGTGATCCAAGATTCCTAAAGATTTTTCCATTAGAAATGAAAAGGCTCTTGCTTTAAGGCTTTAATGGCATGGTGTCTCACTTCAAATGATGTCAGGTAACTTTTCACATTACAAGAATGTTATGTTGGCACAAGACTATTAATAGCAAGATTCATGTCATAAAGAGGTAAAGAAGGAGTTAATAACAAGCATTTCAAAGTCTTCTTTGTTTAAATCATCAGCTATAATGAATGAATTTATAATTTATATAACTATAGTACTATTAGATATAATTCAGTAACTACAATTAATCTCTACAAAATATTTTGTTATTAACAAAATCAGATGAAGATTTTTTCTTGAAACATCCCTCTCTCCAAGGACAATAAAAATAAATTATTGTATTACAGAAATCATATATATTACAATTTTCCTGTGATGGCCAGCATAAATCTATTTTAACTTAACATACGAATTTAAATATACAAATTACTCACAGGCACAAACATAGAGAAATTGATACTAATTGCTCCAGCACTTATCCTAATATGTTCTTGGAATTATAATGAAGGAAATGTGGTATGTTAAATACTATGAGTGACATCTCCTAAATTAAGTTTCTGTCAAAAGATTTACAAAGTAGTAGGCATATGCTCCAGTTTGCCGAGAACACAGAACAGAGCTGAATGCTTTTAAGATTCAATTACAAAGTCAATGACTACAGCAAATGCAATAGATACTGTGTCACTATAGAATTCCCAACACAGAGATTCCAAAACAAATTCCTGTTTTCACCATAAACTCCTGCTTTCAGCTTAACCCTTTGTGACAAAATTAGCTTTTCTAATTTTGGTCAAAGTGACTATTTGAAGAAATTCTCCAGTAAGAAAGGCATAGCTTAAATTACCACTTAGTGTCTGCACGCTTCCCCTCTATCGCCCAAAAGAACAAGGTAAAGTATTAAATGAAAGGGTAACAGTATTTTGCATTGGGAGCAATAGTTTAGTTACAGTCAAAACCCACTGTTTGTTTCTGTGTCTGCTTTTACTAAGTTTATTTTTCCACAGTTTTGGAACAGAAGTAATTTGCATCTTAATATATTACTAGGTAGAACTATTGAAATATAGAGCAATAAGAGTAAAAACTCTCAACAGCAGATAAAATGTTTTACTCTAATGTATGCTGGAGAAAAGTATTCACAGAACATGCTTACACAGCCCCAATCAAAAATTTTAGGATAACTCTCTGCAAACTAGACATAAGTTTGCATGCAACAGGGTGGCAAAAGATTTCTTGCAGAGACTTGCATCATTAAACACCCTGAGGTAACTCTTCTGCTTTACAGACCACTGCCTTTTTCTAGAAATAGCCCACAAAAAGTACAACATATATATATAAAATACAAAAGCTAAGGGTTGCATTCAAAGGAATTAGAATGTGTAAAGATTATATAAACATTTCATACCTAGTAGCCTTAACATAACACTTGTCATCCTCTGAAGTATTTCAAAGAACCTCTCTCTTAGATATGCAACACAATCCATGCCATCTATCCCATAAGACTTTACACTTTTACAGTTTCCAAGTCCTTCCTAGGCCTCACATGTCTCAAAGGAACTATAAATGCATCAAAACCCAATAAATCTATGAAGAATTTCTGACCTGCTTTCACCAATATCTGAAATAACTTCCTTCCTTTGCTCCTCGGCAATGATTTCTCTGCTTCTATGTTCTGTAATATGCTGTCATAGACTGCAAGCTCCTGAGAGCTCTCGAACAGTAGGAAAGTTATCTCCAGCATAGGTGAGGTGATGGATAATTTATCATTAGGTTACGCTGGTCACAGCACTGCACAAGCTTTACAAGAGCATATGTGAGGGAGAGAAGCTACCAGCCTCAGGCAGGATAATACAGAGTATGTAATTTTATCAGGACCACATCTCACTACCATCAGCCAGCATGGATCGCTCATTTCTGGCTATGGAATAACCTTCATAGATCTCTGCAAGGAACAAGTTATTAGTTGTGGGCATGTCATTCCTGAGTTCCTGTCTTGACCATTCCAGGTTCCAAGAAGCTTCCTGGTTTTCCTGATGAAATACCCTATCTGTTCATTAGCTACTTGTCAATCTGCCCTCCAGGTTGTCTTCTTGCAAGGTGGTATTACCATCGTCTTGTTTACCTATCAGAAATTACTACCCATGACATACCTGTATTCATTGAATTCTGGTAAAGCAGCACGTCCAACTTCATTATGACCATCAGTGACAGATATATCCCCAGCCAGTACATTGTCAGTGGATCCTAGCAGATCATTAATGGCAGGCACACTTCTGCCCCAAATAAGGCCAGTAGTTACTGGTGTTGCAAGGTATTCTAGGACCTTACCCATCAGTTCAGAAAATTCAGACACACCAGAATCATTTACTTGATAGTATTCTTCATGCTTGAACATTTGATTGTTCCTGATGCAAATGGACATCTTATTTCAGTGCAAAATCACTTCTATGTCCAGAAAGCATGAATCTTCATTCTCAGCAATGAAAATTGTTTCCACTGTCATCTTTCACATAGTCTGTCTTGGTGATCAACATAGTAAAGCGACTGCTCTAAGCTCTGTCTCAATGACCTCCACAAATTCCATTAAATGTTTCCTTTTCTAAAAGAGATGCCTATGATACCAAGTAGATGCCAAAATGAGAATATAATCTGAACCACTATGCACATACTGAAAACTAAGCAAAAATATACAGGAAGTCCTTCCAACATTTTTGCAGGAAAGACTTGAATGCAGCCTTAATCTCCTGTCTGAGCAAAATCAAACACATTTTGACTTCATAGCAGTAAAAACTCCACGAAGTACAATGTTTATGAACCATTCTGTTGATGCAGAGCTATCCAACTCCTTTTTTTTACTGTCTTCCTCACCCTCTTTTCCTTCTTCAAACAATTTACTCCAGTTTTCCTTACTGCCTCCAGCCTTTTTGTGAAGGGCAGACTTTCACTTCTGTTGTGATGACAACAGAAGAAGCCTGGCTATACTTACTGTTACATGCCACACTCCTGTGTACCTCTCACTGAAAATATTTTCAAATAAAAAATGTTCATTCCCTCTCATTGTTCACCATCTGGCAATGAGTAGGAAATATTCTTTACACAGAGTACCAATAGCTCTTCTTCCTTATCAGAAAAGGTATTGCCCAATGCATACGTGCAGTTTTCTTAACCTTTGCACTCCATGAATGTACTGGTTTGAAAGCAAACCAGAGAGACTCCAAGTCAGATATACAATTTAATAGGAAAAATAAATAAATGCAGTAGTACAAAAAGAAAAACCACTGACAGAGTCAGAATACAACCTGACACCCTGTCAGTCAGGGTGTTGGTAGCAGTCCGATTAAAGGGTGCCTGCAGTCTCCTGGAATGATGGTTCTGTTGAAGCAGTGATCCTGTCAAAGGGTCTGGTCTTCCTCGGAAGGTCCAGTGATGGCTACAGAGCTCTTGTCCTCTGGAAATCCAGGAGGTAAGGGCTGACTCTGGTGTTCCAAACCTCCAAGTATATACAGATGGGAACACTTAGTTCCTCCTCCTGGGCGGAGCATCTCACAATGGGATGGTGAGTCATGAGGCAAGGCGTTGATGGGCCCATTAACAGAAGAGATCCCCCTGGAGGGAGGATGGGTCATGGGAGAGATAAGAAACACTGCCCCACCTGGTTTCAACAGCTGGCCCATTAAAGGAGGATATCCCCAGAGTTTATCAGGGATGAGTCATGCAGGAGCTGGGGAACACTGCCCCACCAGTTTTTTAACAGTTTATGAAGATGGTGATAGAATACATACTTTTGGGCACATCTTACATTGTAACCTGGGACAATGAAACAGCTTTGCTAGAATGAACACACTTGAGTCTCTGCTTGTACTGAGTCTGGCTGGGATGAAGTTAACTGTCATCACAGCAGCTTGTATGGTGCTCTGCTCGCATTTGTGGCTATCAATGTTGGTAACACACCTGTGTTTTGCCCATTGCTGATTAGTGCTTACACACTGTCAAGGCCGCCTCTTTTTCTCACTCTGGCTCTGCTCTCACCCCCCAAAAATGATCCTGGGGGTAAGCAAGAAAATGGAAGGGATACAGTGGAACAGCTGACCTGAATCAAAGCAAGGTCATATGGTACCATGCTCAGCAAAAAAAGCTTAAGGAAAGGAAAGGAGATGGAAAAGAGAAGCATGGGTGCTTATGTTGTTTGTCTTTGCTAGTCACTGCTGCCTTTGATAAGGATCTGCTTTAGAGGAAGTGGCTAAACATCTGCCTGTGGATGAGAAACAGTCAATAAGTTCCTTATTTTGCTTTGCTTGCACATAGAACTGTGCTTCACTTATTAAAGAGTCATTATCTCAACCCACAAGTTTTCTCACTTTTGCTTTTATTGTCTGCCCCATCCCACTGCAGGGCGAAGAAGAGTTAGTGAGCAACTGTGTGGGTGCTTAGTCACTAGCCAAGGTCAGGCCATGACATTACCACATTCATGTATCCCCAGAGGCATACACAGAAATATTTTTCTGTCTCCCTTGTGCTATATTCGTCTGTACGTAGCTTTCTTCCAATTTTTATGTTTAAGCCATGATGCCATGAGAGAACCATGTAGATCACACCTGGTATCTATAGGAAAGCAAAAGAAGTGGCACTCCACATTCCTCTGAAGAGAATAACAGTCACCATTAATGCTTTCATCAGCCTCTTCTATAATGAAGCCTCTCTGCTCTACTCTATAGCCTGCTCTCACCTTTCTATAGGCATATGACTGGATTGGGTAAGGATACCTAGAACTTTCATTTTCCTGTGAGAGTGTTAGGAATGAATGAAGAAAGTTGGCTTTTGTAGGCCCAAATAATTAATAGTTGGAATGTTTACAGTTGAAGAAAGATTACAGTTAATTGTTAAATGAGGGTTATAACAGTTTGGAGGGGGAGGCAGTGTTAGATTCACTTTCTGTATTAGCATTAGAAAAGAGTGATTGACAGAAGCAAAAGAGGTTTCTAGAAAGAGATGACATCTGAGAAATTATAATAAAGAGATAGATTAAAAGTTTAGATTGGACGGAAACAATAACCAATCACTCCACGCCTGGACATCATCTCATTCCATTGGACCAATTATCAAGCTGACGAACTAGAAACCTCCAATCAATACACTCCTGAGGGCAGGACTTTGGGAGAGGGGTGGTGTTCCAAGAAGGGGGATAAAAAAGACTTTCTGTAAAATTTCAGGGTCTCTGACCACTTCTCTCGATGGTGGTCAGGCACCCAGC
>VZTE01005136.1:0-32463 GCA_013397775.1 Eulacestoma nigropectus | reverse complement strand
CCCCCCCCCCCCCCCCCCCCCCCCCGGGAATTGGGTAGCCTGCCAAAGAGACCCTAATTATTCCTAATTAATAAACTCATCAACTTAAAGAATTGGCTGTCGTTCCTTTTAAAAGGATGATAAAAAGAAGGACTTCCTAAAGCGTAAATAAGAGAACAAGACTCTATGACAAGAGCTATATATTTTATTGCTACCAAGTTGTGGTTTTCCTCTTGGAAAGTACAGCAAAATTGCTGATCTCATGAAAGGCTAGCATAAAGAAATAAAATCTGGAATCTGCAGCCACAATAATTCCATACTCAAACTTCGGTAGGAAAGAGGACTCAGGTAATCTTGAAGAGTGTACCAAAGTCTAGCTGAGGATGCTGGTTCTGGAAAGAGCTTGTTTTCTTTTCACAGAAAGGTCATGGTGTTGGAGAGAAGGAACTGTAACAACCTTATTATTAAATCAGTTTTTCAGGCAATAGAAAAGAAATCTGCTGTAAGTTTACATCATTTGGGATCTATAGTAGTATTTAATTTATATTTGTGGATCAGGAACTTGAGAGGAAATAGAGCAGCTCACTTCTAAATTTCCACACTGGCTACGTTCAGATATATGGTTCCTATCAAGCTAATCACTCTGCCTCACGGTACAGTGCAATCACCCTATTACAACTTCTAAAGTTTCTGATACTGAATAGTATAAAAAATATATATATGAAGCTAACTGACACACATGCCTGCTTCAGAATGAGTATTTTGTGTCAGTGTACTATGACTATTTTTTACTGTTCAGAAGCAAAATAAAAGAGATATTATTTAGCACACTAAGTCTCTAGGATTAATAATAAGAAAGAACTACTGAGACAAAATGAAAGGTGAATACCATGGGATAGGGTTGGTAGAACTACATACATCAAACTGTGTATGTGAAGATCTCATGAAGTCCAGTGATTCCCATCAATTTGAAACCAACTAAAATAAGTATGCAAGGATACAGAGACCACTCCTTTATCAGCAGAAGAAAACAGACAATTAAATAATTCTGAACTGTAATTTATATTATTTTCTTCTGCAATCTAGCAAAATAAATGTCATATTTATTTCATGGTACTATGAATGCCACTTTGGTCTTTAGGCTCAGAGTTAGAACTAAAAATTTCCAGGTTAAACAGTAAAAAATCAGCCGTATTCTTTGGATAAAAGGAACAAACAAACAAACAAAACAACAAAACAAACATACAAAACCCTCGAGGAGAATAATATGTCCCAAAACAGTAAAAAAAATACTCTAGGGATAATTCACAGTTTTTCAGTCTCATGCCAGAATATGTTTCCAGCAATGAATAAATGAACAGACTAGTCACATGTTGGATTGCATACTAAAACCTGTGCAAGTTATTTTACGCAACCTTCTTCAAAGCATTGTTGATTGAGTTAAAATTGGATTTCTCCTCAGACTGATTATCTAATGTGATAGAAAATACACAGTCCAAGAACAAATTTAGATTTCTGTGGAAAATTAAACTGTAATGTGGGGTTATCCACTGAGGCATTAAATATAGCTGTATAATTGTATCTGCAGATGACAACAGTGATATGACTGAACTTCATCTAGTTTCCAAAGAAGACTTACAAAAAACATGTTCACAAAGGACAGATGCTTCCTTTGAAATATTTGGAGGGGAAAATTGATTTTCACAGTACACTTTTCATAAACAATCACTGTACTTGAAACTTCTGAAGAAGTAGCTCGAGTGTGAAAGTTTCTGCTACTGAAACACAAAGGTAAAGAGAGTTCGGTGTATGGTCATTTTTATAAAGGTGAGTATCTGAAAAACTATAAGCAATTTGAGTAGTCACCATTCAATATCACTCAGAGCATTACACAATTTTTTTTCCTTTTGTTTTCTTTTTCTATAAGTGAGAGACTGCCAATTATATTATTATAGAACTATGAGGTTTATTTTCATTCTGGATCAAAATACCAGTAAAGTTACGTACCTTTTTGAAATGAAAATATTCATAAGAAACAGTTACACAAAATGTAGGGTCTTTTTTTATCAGCTCAAGAGCAGAGTTAAGAAATTAAACACAGAGAAGTGACAAACAACATCTACATATTTATTAAATTGTTACTTAGAACCAATTCAAAAATCAGTATTCTAGTTATGATTTAACAGATCTTTTTAAGAAATTTTCTGATTATGGTTATGATTTACCAAAGACATAAATCCAGATGAACATTTCACTAGCCATCTTTATTTGAGTTATTATTTTCTGCTTTTCTATTTTAACACACTAGTCTTTTCCCTGTGTGTGATGATCATAGACTCATTTAGGTGGGAAAAGACTCCTAAGACCACTAAGGCCAACTATATGATGATGGAGTAGGCTTGAGCAAAAAAAAAAATTGTGTCATCCACACCTGGCAGGGGTAGAACACGTTTTAAAAGATTTACAATCTTTATGCTGTTACCAATGGCTAAGAAGGTGAATATTGGTCTTGTTTCACAAATAGCATCCCTACACGTCTTTTAATGCTTTTAGAAGTTGTAATTACTCCCTATGGGTACCTGTGTGGTGTTTATCATAAATCATGTTGTGTTATTCCTATACTCTTAAGATGACTGTCCGAAGCCTATTGGGGTGCAATGCAGCAATGAAATTAGAAGAACTGATTTAACTTACAACAATAACAAAAGTGTATCCAATGAGCTACACAGCGGCAGGAAAATTAGGTGGTGGAAAATGAAAAATGAGACATGTTCCAGATGCTTCCCACTTTTGGAGAACAATTTTCTTTGTTGTAGCTAAAAAAGTAGAATTTAATTTCTAACATTAAAATTTTATGTAGCTCTGACTGATAGAGGCAAAAATGTGACTCTTTCTTGTTATCATTTGAAAGTCTGTAAGGAGAGTAAAAATAATTACTATGCTTCACAGTTTATTGATGGTCTCATTAACTTGAAATACTTGAAATACACCTAAAATAATTACATTACACATCTTCACACAGCAAAATTTTTCTTTAAGCTACTCACAAGGAAAGACATACAAGTATGAACCACTGGTAAAGGTAGTAGTTTTATACAGCAGCAAGATACCATGATTAAAACCAGAAAAAAATAACATGCTCTCAGCATTAATAGCATAAATGCACCTGATAAATCACATGAGCAAATGTTCTGGATTATGAAAATGACAGAGAAGAAAAAAGGTATGGTCATGACCCCTATCAGGCCATACTATAGGAACACAAGGTGTACAGTAGGGCTACTATAAGATAGTAATGGAGAATAATTGAATCTGTTATTATAAGGCTGGTGTTGTGAAAGTTAGATGCCTGGAGGAAGTGAGAAATCTCTAACTTGTATGACAGTTTCAGCTGCCTCTTTCTGTACCTGGAACACTTCTCTAAGAATTGCAACCAGGGTATATAAAAGCCTTGACAGCTGTGAATGGAGTTAAAGACAAATGCTAAAATAGAAAACATAAAACTAGACATTTCAGTCTAAAATTTAATAGTCAATGTAAATTATAGCTTATTCTCCTGCTATAAATAAGGCAAAGTAGATATCAAAGGAACATAATGAGCTACACTGGAGGCTGATGTAATTTCAGGTAGCTCCTTTGGAATCTAACTGGATTTACATCAGACAAGGATTCTTTCCTACAAGCTGCTTCACAGACTTAAATAAAACAGGTAAGGCAAGCAGGAGGTATAAAACATACCAGGGGAGTGCATAACAATAGATTGATACAAATAAAGAGTTATATATTAAGACTTAAAAGGATGTGAGTTGTTGAAACTCAGCTTTGCTGACTCTGCTTTGTGGTATGACTCTGAAAGGATCCTACCTCCACAGTTAAGAAACTGGAGATGGTCAAGTAAGACTAAGAGGATCAAATAAGGAACATACTGAGTGAAGGAAACACCTATGGACAAAAAAACCCAATTTTCTGTCATAGCCAATTTTATTGTGAAAGAAAAATGAGTTAAAATGTGTGAGAGGGAAAGACATATGAACAGATCTACATATGCATATGGTTTGCAATTAATTCTGCTAATTTCCACAGGCTGCAAAAACCGAGCCCTCATCCTTCTAAAAGAGGAGCAATTAGCAAAGCTTTAATAAATAAAATATCTCCAGAAGCAGTTCATGCAGAAGAAAGCCTGGACCTCGTGGAGTCAGGTGTCAAGTGAAATGATTACCCTGCTTTTGACATTGTCATGGTTCAGCAAAAAAAATCCTGCCAGCTTCCAAATATCTCTTGCCTTCTACATTCAGAGTGGTTTTCTCCAGTTTTAGTTATGGTAAGTCTCACCAGCTTTGTCAGACTGCTTCTTAGATCCAGTATTTTTGTTAACTCATCAATTGCTGTGGTGTTTCTACACCATTTCTAAACTGGTATAGTTATATTTTTTTCTAATAGATCACAATCTCTGCCCATTAGTATGAATCCATATTTGCTATTGATTATTGAGGATGATTATATATCAGATTATTTGATTTTAAAGAAGATATGTGGAAAGAATAAGAGTGGGGTTTTTTTGTATTAATGAGGGAATAACTTTAAAACATCGAAAGATGGGCATAATAATCACCAAAATAAGTGTTTTGCATCATTTAGTGTGGTTATTTATCTGCCTTGTAGCAAGAATATATTTAACTTTCTTAACTGATATTAAAATTAAAAAAAAATTAAACACAGTATGTTAAATTTAGAAGTGTCAAATCAGTTGACATAGAAGAATTAAGCTCTGTCAAACTGAAAATTATTATTTGAAAATTAAATTTTCAGTTATTTATGTAACATTTGAAAGAAAATTATAACCCTCTGAAATACATTATGATGATTTTTTCTTTAGGAGACAAGTCTTTTACGTAACCACAGAAGAGCAAACTATTTTAACTATTCTACATATTCCTAAATACCTATAATTCAGCCGTAATTATTATTAATTTTTGGCCAGGTTGTGTTTTAGGTACTGGATTACCTTGCTTGTCTGTACCCTTCACCTACAAATGATGCTTTTCAAGGTTCTTCTCACACATAGTGTAAGATCAATCTAGACCTCTTGTAAAACTTTGAAAAATGTCCAAATTGCAAAATTCTGTGTGCTACATTTGAGTTGAGTGCTTTTCGTATGTACACAAACTTGGATTGTTAAACTACAGATATATTATTTTACAAACATTCCTAAATGTCTGACATTTGATCTGAGGAGATCATTAATGGGCAAGGCTTAAGATGGTCTCTTGTGTGTTACAAGAGCACACAACAGAGGGGCTGGGAAAAGTATTATTTCAATCATAAACAATTATTAACATTTGACACTATTTCTCAACTCCAGTATTTTTGCTAACTCATCAGTGATTTATTTTGGAGCACCAGGTCTTTTTTAAACCATGATAAGGTTTTACCATGAGGCAAGTAAGAACTTTGGCATTAGGTACATATGCAAAATGTGAAATTAAGGCAATGCTCTCAGTGCTTTCAAAATCTTGCGAAAAAATAAGAAAGTATTATATAACAAATAAAGGAATTATGATAGGTTAAGATAATATCTAAACAATCCTGACTACCTGATTAATACAGAAATACCTCATCTGTATGACAATTAAAATTATTGAACACAAATTTTGGGTCCTAGGGATATCTCTTTTTCAAGAAGCAGACTTGTCATCATCCTGGATTCCTCAAATGAGAGAATGCTACTCATGGTGGGATTTATTCTTCCTTGATCTTGGGTAGCCTGAGTTGGTTTTTGTTATCAGAGATTGCTTTCTCCTCACTGTAGCCCAGCTAAGATCTGGAAACGGCCCATCAGCCTTTCTCAATTAAAAAAGCTGCTGTATTTTGGGGGTTTTGACCCCTCCGTTTGTCAGACTGTTCCTGTACACAACATTGTCTAGCTCAGGCAGTTTAGGCCTTAGCAAGGAAAAACTGAGCTTGTGGTTCTAGCCAAGCTGAGTCCTCATAACCTGCAGAGTAAAGTCAATTCAAGATCTGAAGCCTTTTATTAGCAATAGCTCTATAATATTTAGGGATTTACATTCTATTGTGGCCTAAGTCTGGCATAAAAAGAGGAAGATTTTTTTGAGAAAAATTGACCACATTTACCGGACTGGTGGATACATAGAGTCAAGATGGATTTCCATTTGGAAAACATGATAATGTTCAAGGAGAGTCTTGAACCTGTTCTCTGGCCTGGTTCCCTTATTCTGCTACTTGAAAGCTATTCAGAAGTAGCCTTGAGGCCTATGGGAGCTTTGCCAAGAACTTCACTGAGCAAGATCTTTCTTAAAATGCACCTATTTAAAAGGATACATTGAAAAGCATTTGGGAAACAACACCACACATCAGTGACACAAATCAGATTCTAACACTGGACTGGCTACCTCAATAGAAGAATTTTATTTTACTTCTGATGTAGTAAATGGACCTACATGATTCAAAGGAGCTCTTTCAAAAGCAAAGACTCCTCAGGCATCTGAAAGAGAGTAGCAAGCATAGTGAACCTATCTTTAATGTGCCTTTGTAAGTAATTAGTTCATATGTGTGTATGTATGTCTCTCTCTCCCTCTCTCCCCACCCCACTTCTCCTCCTCCCCACCTCTGGAGAGTGTTTTCGATACAGCTGAGAGTGCCTGAACAAAGTCAGGGCGATACAGGCAGGCCGTGCTGTGTTTACAGGGACCTGCAGGTGATTCTAATTTTTGTGTGCCTTTTACATGTGCATATAAATACTCACTGCAAGAGATGAGAAGAGATACTGAATAGTCTTATTTTCTTTCGCAACACTGAATTCCAGATGGATGGCTGTCTGCTAGAACTTGGCTATTACAACTGATCAGGATATGGAAAAGAAGGAATGGCATTAAGGCAATCTCATACTCATGAGAGAAAAAAATAAACAAACAATGAAACAATTTAAATCCCATGCTTTCTGCAAACAGTGTGCTCTAAGGTAAGCAGTGAAAGACAGATTCTGTTCTCAATTTCACTTCAAAATGGGATCTAGATGAAATCAAAAATCTTTTCCATGAATGTGAGCACATAGAAAGCTACATTAATAATATATTGATCTATCAAAAAATCATACTGAGCCTTTTCTGCCACAATGCTTCAAATCCTCACATAATTTTTTTGACCATACAGAATTTATCATTACCTGCTTCCTTTTTTCTTTCCAAAGCAGTATTTTAAGTACAAAACCATCTACACTTTCAAAGTCTGTATTATGCTTTTGTTATTAATATTATAAATTAATATAATAAGGGGAGGTATATTATGTGCAATTTTGGGCTGAGGGTAATCATATGGAAACACATTCCTAAAACATAGATTTGATTGAATTTAAAGACTGGTATTTAAGTAAATAAATGTACTTCACATTTTGCATCATACTTTACTGTGCTATTTAACCTGATTTTTTTAATCCATGTAATTCTATTTAACACTAAAATGTTTTACATTTTACTTCACACAATAAACATGTTTGCAGAGACAGATTTCCAGATACATACATTGGGAATTACTGTAAACCAAGAAATATAATGTAAGCACAAATAGACAGGAGGGCAACAGAAAATTTCTTGTTAATCTTTCAGGCATGCCCAGTGAGAACTATGTAATTATGTGCAGAAACAGGGTAAATTCTAGCTGAGTGAAATAGTGCAACTCTTAAAATTTTTTGTGATTCATCCCATTGCCAAATATGATTTTATGCTAAAAGCTGAGTTCATAGAAAATGAACTTGCTGAAGTTTAGATTTTACAGGTAATGCTCAGCTGAATTTTCTTTCTTGACATCTCACTATGGAAAGTCTAAAGCTTTGTATCTTGTTGCAGTTTAACCCCAGACATCAACTATCTACCATGGAAATGCTTGCTCACTCTTCCCCCCACCAGAGTGGGATGGGGAGGAAAATCAAAACAGGTAAACCCCATGCACTGAGATAAAAACAGTTTAAGAATTGTATTGTTATTATTATTAAGGAGACAAAAAAGAGAAGGAGAGACAGAAATAAAACCCAAAACAAACAAGCAACAAATAATACAGTTCCTCACCATCCACTGACTGATACCCATTCCATCCCTCAGTAATGATCAGTTCCTCACAGCCAATTTCCCCAGTTTATACACTGGGCATGGTGTTCTATGCTATGCAATATCCCTTTGGCCATCTCAGGTCAGCTGTCCCAGCTGTGCTCCCTCCCAGCTTCTTGTGCAGCTCCTCACTGGCAGAGCAGGGACACTGAAAAGCCCTTGACATACGGTCAGCACCAGCCTTGACATACGGTCATACACTCAGAAACAGCCAAAACACCAGTGTGTTATCAACATTAGTGTTATACTAAATCCAAAACATAGCACTGTACCAGATACTAAGAAAAAAATTAACTTTATTCTAGCTGAAACCAGAACAATCTTCTTCAATTTTTGATACTAAAATTTTCCAGTTACATGACAATTGGGTTTTTTTTTATGTTCATACTACTTTTGGGGGAATAAATTGTTGTTTGTGCTTAAGCAGTATCTGATTCTGTTAATTAGGGATTTATTAAAACAGATAAGATGAGTTAAATTTGGTTTCAACCTAACAGATCATGCCCCAAGCAAAATGCTTTCTACTACTTTTCCCAGCTGAAGGAGTTTGTAGTGATAGCTGAGTTAATGCGTTCAGCATAGGTGTTCATTTCTTTCTCTGAGAAAATGCTCTTCCAAACCTTCTAGAAAGAATGTATCCTAACTATTACAGACTAGAGTCTCAAAGGAGATGGGACATTAAACACATTGTGTTGAAACTAGACGATACTTAAAATTTGTGAGTCAGAAAGAAGAACCTAGATGAAACTCTAAGATTTATAGTTAGACTGTGTGTGCTGGCTGAGCAAAAAAATCTCTAGTCCTTGCTTTAAAGACTCTAGGTATGAAGGGTGCTGTGTTGGAGGGGGCCTGAGATTGTTATTAAAAATATAATATATAGCATCAAGAATTGGGATCAGAACTTGCATTTAACTACTTCATGGGTAAATGGATTCCACAGGATTGTGAAGCTAAAGGGATAAAAGTTTTTTTGTTTTATTCCTAGCACAACATTGTTACAGTGTGTCTGCCCCATTTGGGGTTGTTTGAGCACTTTCAAGATAACACCCCTGAAACTCCCCATTAGTGGGACTTTGTGGCAGGCCAAAACCCTCTAGGTTAGGGTGACAACCCAAAAGGCCTTGCCCCTCTTTGCAAACACCTTCCCACTGATTGGTCCCTTTCCTCTCCTCCCTTCCTCCCCCATTTATGGTTCTGTTCCAGAGGCTTCTTAGTTACTCAGTTCCCCATTGGCTCCCGTTTATCCTCCCCGCCTACCCCTTATCTCATTGGTTTATTGTATTAATCCCCGCCTTTGTACCACCCCTTTGCTATGTATTGATTGGTTCCTTATTGTTTGCTCCTCCCATAAAACCCCATGTCAGTGTCTTTTCTTCATTCTTTGCACTCCTCCCATAATAGAGCTTTCCTGTTGCACCTTGGGAAGAGCCCCTCCCGCGTTCTTTGCCTCCTCACGCGCCCTTGCCACTGGTGGGTTAGGTGAGCCCCGCCTGAGATCTCGCCAACCCTCCCGCGACGCAGACGGTCTCCACCGGCAGCTCCCGTGCGGGGGGAAGGTCCGGCAGCCCAACCACCTGGAGCTGGCTGTGGGCGGTTGGAGCGCCGTGGCATAGCATCCTCAGAAGAAAGCACAAAAAATAACCCAATTTAAAGAGTATATTCTGGGTTTTGAGACATTGTATTGGAAGGTAAAAAGGACGTGTGAATTAATATCACCTACCCAATAGCTGCATAAAAGATGAAGAGGGTGAAATAGTCTCATTTATGAGGTACTTTCTGAAAGAAAGCACTTAGTACAGTTTTCTTGAGTGAACAAAATTTGTGGACTTACAACTTAACGTCATAAGATTTCAGGTTGAGAATTTTGATTAAACAAGAAAACAGGATTTATGAGGCACCTCTATCATAAATGATATTTGTTGGTTTATTTCTTCCTCCAGTAGCCATTTTAGGTACTTTTTGTTTTGTGTGGCTTTAGACAACTCCTTACTCAAAGCATAAGGCAAGGAGATGGCAATTTTTTACATTATTTGTGTACTGTACAGAAAGTCTGTCCTGCAATTGAGATGTTCAAAGCTCTTCTGTATTTTTGCATAGGTGCTTATGGTCCAGACCTTGAAATTTATAACATAGAAACTTTGAATGAATTCCCGCAGCATTTTATAAATTGCCTAAAAACAAGAAGAATTTTTAGAGATTAGGATGAAAATAAATATTTTTCAGGATGTGGACCATAATAATTAGTAAATTCTTAGGATATTATATTTTTGTTTATTTTTTTTTCTTTAGTTTTTCCTTTCCTTAATGTTTTTTTGTTGGTTGGTTTTTGGTTGGTTTTGGTTTTTTTATTATTTTATTTGAATTAAGAGAAAAATAACTATTTAGTTTTTTCACATAAAGGTTTTATTTTGCCTCTCAAGATTTGTTGAAATTGCCCAAATATGATATTTCTTCACTCTTTTTGAAAGCCTTCAAGATTCTGGACACCCAGCTAATAACAGATGACATGATTTCTTATTCTCTCATAAATATTGTGCAGTTCCTGGAAGACAAGTCAATTTAATGGTTTATCTCTTTTCCTATTCTCTTTTACTCTGTATCTTATTCGATCTTGAAATTTTCAACTTCATCCTTCACTGATCTTTTATTTTGCAGTATTCAAAATCTTTTTAGAAGTGTGGTTAGCATCTCTTAATACACATATCTGTTTCAATTATCTCTTTTCTTTCTAATATCCTCCTTATCTCTTTTACTGTTTTCATCATTCTTCTCAGATTTCTGTTTCATCTTTTCTTGCATTTTTAATATCCTTTTTGTCTTTTTGTCTTTTTTGGCATTCTTCTCAAGGTCTGCAATTCACATTTTTCTTTTGTCATTTGATAACTCTTAAAGATTTATCTAGTAATTCTATAGTGTTTATTTCAGTTAACTTGATAATTATATGACATTAAGTTATTACACAAAACCATCCACTGTAAACTTTTTAAAACACTAAACATTTCTTCTTAATTGATTCCTTCCTCAGTATCATTACATTTTATTGTAAATAATCCCTTCAGTTATGGCCTGCTTGAAATTAAATATTTCTTGCAGTACTTATGCCTAAGTGAAAAAGATTTGGCTAAACACAAATGCAGTGACCACAGTGCAACTTAGCAGTTGCAGTATTTTTCTTTTATGTACTGCATTGACTATGCAAATGACAATCTTTACTTGGGTCACTTTTTCTGATTTTGAGGACACATTGCTTCACCTTCCCCTCTCCCTTCTAAAACTCCCAATTTTAATATATCCATGTTTCATATTTTCATTTTATGCTATTTCTATTTCAGCATATGTCTGTACTCCTAAAATCAGACATAACCTAAAGTGTAATATCTCTAAAGCATCAGTACTTATCTGAAAAAATCATAGTCTTCTTTATATTTTATAGCATTCAATTCATAACTCACCTCCATTTGTCATTCATAAGTATATCTGTTCTTTCTGTGACAGATTTCATATAATCCTCCCCCATCATCCAGTCCATGTAACAGCTCTGTCTTTAGTTCCTCAATGGGCTAAAGTAAAACTTTTGAAATTCTTATTTCTTTATGAGTACTTTTTTTTTGCAGATTTACATAGCTAAAACCAACCTCTCACATCACAGCTGGCAATGTCATCTAAAATCTTCCTTCAAGTCCTTGTGCCCATTCGTACTCTGAATTGTTACGTGGTTATGTTCATTTCTTGAGTCTGTATTTTTATTTATAAAACTAATGGAGTTTCCAGTTGTCCCCACTAATGTACCCCTGAGTACTTGGATCTGGCCTTTATCTTTCCAAGCTTGAAATACTTACACATAATTAATTATAATTGCTTACATAATTATATAGATATGCATATTCTTACTGAAACTTGTGTAAAATATTCATGCAGTTTCACAGGACCAACAGCTAAATTCTTACATCTACTGAGGGGTCTTCTGGTTGTGGTGGGTGCAGGATGCCGGATGCCCACCAAAGCTGCTCTATCACTTGTGCTCTTTAACTGGACAGGGGAGGGGAGAAAATAAGATGGAAAACTCATTAGTCAGATAAGAAGAGTGAGATATCATTCACCAATTACCATCACAGGCAAAACTGACTCAACCTAGGGAGAAATTACTTTAATTTGTTAACAATCAAATCAGGGTGAGATAATGTGAGATAAAAACTAAATCTTAAAACACCTTCCCTCACCCCTCCCTTCTTCCCAGGCTTAACCTTACTCATGAATTCTGTACCTCCTCCTGCTCAACAATACATGGGGGCAGGCAAGTGGGATTATGGTCGGTTCACCACATTGTCTCTGATACCCCTTCCTCCTCGTGAGTTGAACTCCTCACACTCTTTCCCTTCTCCAGAGGTGGATTGTTCAGCCTCGATAAAAGGAGGCTCGGGAGACCTTCTTGCTCTCTATAACTATCTGAAAGGAGGTTGTGTCCAGGGGGGGGGCTGTCTCTTCTCCCAAGTAAGAAGTGACAGGACAAGAAGAAACAGTGCCCTCTCAGTAGTTAAAATGAATGTCTGAGTAAAAATAGTCTAGAAGGGATCATGAGTGAATAGAAGCATCCATCTACCCTTGCAGTACCTGGTTAGGATTTTTAATTTATATTGTCAATAGGTCTTGGTTACTGAAGGGAAAATTCTCTTCCCTTGTGAAGTTTTATCTAACTTTGAGACAATTAACTGTCTTCATAAATGTGTCTAGAGAATAAGTATCTTAACAACATGGCCCTGAATTCCACTTAGGGGGCAATTCTGTAATTAACCATCAACAAGCACTTTCTTTGCCACTGAAGTTATATCTGCACTTCGTTCTCAAGAAGTGACTATGAAACATGTAACAAGTAAAATTTTAAATCTCTAAAGTGGTTTCTTTGGGAAGTAGTTGATGTGGAGTCTTGGGTGGAGCCCCTTCTCCTCCCAGGAAATACTTGTTGGAAATGCCTGCTGACAGACTTATTTTTTGGGTTATGGTGCTATTCTCAGTGTGCCTAGATAATTTCTGTTCAGACACTGTTCATGCCCAGCAAGCTCACCTCCATGAGGAAACAGCTAAATATATACACACAGCCTCTTTTATGTAGCAGCTTTTAGTCTTTTGACAACTTTCCAAATGCATCCAGTGCAACTATGGAAAAGGCAGAGAACATCAGGAATACTTTAAGCTGGTGGTAAACATATAATTTTTTTCCACTCAAAGACTACATGAAAAGTTAGCAAAGACTGACTTTTTTTTCTCTTCCTACTGTATCTTTGAGACTGCAGTAATCAGACTGTTTAGTCTGTTTACATATTTATTTATTTTTAATTCTGCAGTTGTGGATGTGTCAGTTATCACATAAGATACAAATAACATTATTGATACTTTTTCTATATTTAAAGGTTATTAGAGATCTGGCTTCAGGTTTTAATATTTGCAAGCAACCCTTAATTTATGTTCATGCTGTGCATTTTAATTTATGAAACGGTCAGAGGAAAAAAACCCATACTATTCCAGGATCCACAATTACAACCTGGACCATTTAAATCATCTGAGTCCAAGACTGGTGACAGCTCGTTCCATCCAGAAGGTACGTAGCTCACCAAGTCTTAACCGATAGGAAACTAAAACTAGAGGAAAGTAAAAGTTTCTAAGAGGTTCTCTTTACAATAGCTTAAATCCTGCTCTTAGCCAAAGACCGGTGAGTCATAGAGTCAATTAATTAAATGACAACAGCATTCTGATATCTATAATAATGTTATAAATACTGACAGATTGTGTTAGAAGGACACATCTCACTTTTCTTTTTATACGTAATCTCCTTTCAAACAGAAAGAAAAAACCTCACTGTTTATTAATCAAAAATATTTTATTTCTATGATGACAACAAATTTTGCAAAAGGATACTCCATATGCAAACTAAAAGAACCCAAAACCACAAACCTAAAAGCAGTGCCTAATGGCATATCCAGATATTGCTAGATGAAAATACCCTTTTAAATCTTAACCAATGCCTTAACTACTTAGCTTCATTAACACTGTCCTACTGCCTTCTGGCTTCTGAAGGCCAAGAACAGAGTTTGCACTTGGAAAGAAATATATTTTAATTATAGAGAATATTATACTAAGCACTGTCTAAAAATGAAGCCTGTTTGATTAGAGTTAGCAAGCCCAAAGAGCACTTCATGTGCTTGCAAATCCTAACCCATTTTTGGTGCAAATAGTTATCAAGGAATTTGTCATGGTCTAAAATCCTAAGGGGTTCTGATTGTTCCTTCAAAAGCCTTTAGAAGCAAATATATTCAATGACTTAAGATGTCATCCTTTCCAAAGTTATGAATTAAACATTTCAGGAACAGACTAATCACGTGTTTATTAACCTTTGCTCTGAAACTGTCAAGTCCAGATAGTTTTGTTGACTTAAAAGTAAGACTAGGTTTATTAATCCATTTTAGAGACAAATGTTAAGTGCTGCTTTGTGCTGAATCCTCTTAGGAGGCAGAATAAATTTACTTTATTGGAATATATAAGTATTTTGTGAATTGTGTCCTATCTACAGTAAGACCAAGTGAGGACAAAGAAAAAGCATTGATAGTTCCTGCCTACATATGCATGCATTTAACTGATTTTTTTAAATGTTGCAAAACAACAAAAAACCTTATTACAGTATTAAATAGTTGGTAGATATGGTTTCCAAAAGTAATTAAATTCATCCATGTGTTCTAAAACTATCATTACATGACTTAGATTATTCAAAACCATGGATTAGCATGGAATCAATCATAGAATTGCATGGGTTGAAAGGGACCTTAAAGATTATCTAGTTCCAACGTCCCTGTCATGGGCAGGAACACCAGCTTGCTCAAAACCCCCTTGCCTTGAACACTTCCAGGGATGGGCAGTTGTGGATCCACAACCTCTCTGGGAAACCTGTTCCAGTGCCTCATCATCCTCACAGTAAAGAGTTTCTTCCTAGTATCTGATCTAAACCTATGCTCTTTCAGTTTGAAGCTGTTCCCCCTTGTCTTATCATTACATGCCTGTGTAAAAAGTTTCTCTTAATCTTTCTTGTAGGTTCCTTCTAGGCACTGGAAGGCTGCAAATAGGTCATGCCAAAACCTTCTCTTCTCCAGACTGAACAATCTCATCTCTCTTACCCTTTCCTCATAAGAGAGGCACTCTATCCCTCCAACCATCTTCCTGGCTCTACTTTGGCCTCACTCCAGCAGGTCCATGTCCATCTTGTGTTAGGGACGCCAGAGCTGTGTGCAGTACTCACAGTGGGGTTTTAATACTCTTTTGTATTCAAGTCTAAGTTATCTTCTAACCAACAGTATTCCACTGTGGATAAAAGAAAAGAAGAGATGTGTACTCAACAATTTTGTGTGTGTGTGTAGTTAACATCTCAAAAAATCTAACTAAAATACAACAAATAGCCACCATTTGTTCACTTAAAGAAACACTAGGATCCTGAGTACAAATTAATATAGAAAACATTCATTGATATACTGTAACTTGTTATATAGAAATCTTACTAGTATCTGCCCCTTCCTTTGATGCTATTCTTACACTCTCAATGTCCCTCTAATGTCACTGTTCTGTAATGGGTAACACAGCAGTCTTTCAGTATCCCGAGGCCCTGACTAGGAGGGATATGGTGTTCATCTTGGTCTTATTTTTGTTTCCTTGCACAGGTCTGTTGCCTTCTGGCTGCTCCCACTGAGTGTGAGCGTGGCCCTGCAGCCTCCCCAGGCTAAGCCCCCTCAGAGGCTCTTGTTTGTTGGGCAGCAGCTCCCTACGTTTGTCAGACTTGTCCCATAGAGGCACTGGCACAGCTCAGGCTCAGGCAGGGGAGGAAACAGGCGCTTGGCCCTGAGACAGGAGCTGAAACCAGTCTAGCTCAGCTCTGGCCAAGGTGAGTCCTGAGCCCAGAGCATGGAAGGCTGTAACTGGCTTTTGATTCATACCAGCAAAAAGCCCTGTTTACTAAGCTTTAGTGTGGTTAGAAAGAAACTCCCCTGTCTTATTAACCATATTTGTCCAATAAAGTACCTGCTTGAAGCCTGTGTACCTGAGGTCTGACCCAGTGGCATAAAATGTTTAGTCCACATATAGGATCCCAATGATATTTAGCACTAATTCCAGGCACAAAGCACTTAATTCACCCACCCTTAGGCATTTGCCTGAGGACTGTAAGGCAGGAGATGTTGCTGATATGATTTTTTTCTTTATTTTTTAGGAAATACGTGTACATTTCTTACCACATGTAATTTCTCCTTATGTTAGCTTAGATAAACTTCAGACTGTAAGACTTATGAACTTCTACATTGATAGCAAAATGCTCAATAAACTTTGACATAATGAATGCTGTTAGATGTTCTGCAAAATGAAATAATCATAAATTATATATACTGATATTGTAAGAAGATCTAGACAGCTCATACATGCACCACAGAAAAAAAACAAAGGTAGAAATCTAAGGTGCCAGCATACACCAAAGTATTTTTGAATATCAAAATTTCCCTTTGCTACTTATGCTACCAGGCCGTCTGGTATAACGTGAATGATATATGACTCAACACATCAAGAAAAACAAAAAAAACCCCATCCAACCAACCAAAGAAAAGACTAAAGAGTGCCAAGGAAATCAACCTTTTTCTGACTTGTTTTACCTAATGTCTCACCTCCTGGATCTTCAATTTCATTAGGGACTGAACCATATAATCAAAAATAAAGACACCCCTTGGAAAGCTTACCTATTTACCCAAACCTTCCTCTACTGCTGATGGAGACAGATAGCTCACAACTGTAGTGTTAAGAAAGGCAGTGCCAGGAGGCAAAGTCAGCATTAGACTGCTGATCATGCATACTGGCTTAAGTGGTTGCATGCTCCCTGACATACTTGAGCCATTCCCATTTGCTTTCCAAGACATTACCTGGGCATGATCTAGGCATTAACGTATGTTAAAGATTATCTGCCATAGATGGTACGGACAATAATGCGCCATCTGTGTTATCTGTGTTTCTCTGCCCCACAACATTAGCCCAGTTGGCTTTGTATCTTCAAATACCCATTACATGATTCTACCCCACTCACCAGGGCTCACCACAAAAGCTTTCACTTTGTTATTGTGAAAACATTCTTGTAATGGACTATAGCATATCTCTGCAATTTCTTGACTTACTTTGAAATTAACCCCTTCGTTCATACACAGACACACACATACACACAATTAGAATTAGATTTACTTCTTTTGGCTGTAGAGATGCCATATGGGCCCTGAAGAAGCCTTGGGCCAAATAATATACTGTGTGAATTCAGTGAGCCTGCACCAGCTGGCCTCAGGGTTAGACAGTGGTCTCTGCTTGATTTTATTTAGCAATATGACATAATGTCCTTTTGTGGTTTAACCCCAGCTGACAACTAAGCACTAAACTACTGCTTACTCAGTCCTTCCAGAAATGGAAGAGTAAAAGTGAGAAAACAAATGGGTTGAGGTAAGAGGAGTTTAATAATTGAGATAACAGTAATAATCACAACAACAATAATAATAATGTAATGAAAAGGGAGAAAGAAAAAAAAAAACTGAGGAGAGAGAACTAAAACCCAGTAAAGACAAATGACAACAGATGAGAAGCAGTTGCTCACCACCAATCAACCAATGCCTAGCTAGCCTCCAACCAACTTTCCCCCTAGATTATATACTCAGTCTGACATTATATGGTATGGAATATAGTTTTGGTCAGTTGAGGTCAGCTGTCCCATCTGTGACTCCTCCCAACCTTTCGTGCACCCTCAGCCTACTCATTGGCAGGGCAGCATAAGGAGCAGAAAAGGCCTTGGTTGTGCAAGCACTGCTCAGCATTATCAAAAACTTCTCTGTGCTGTCAACAAAAATCCAAAATGTAGCTCTGTACTCCTGTGCTGGTTCCTTCCAGATCAGCAGCCGGGGGCATGGCCAAGATATTTTGTTATTCAACACCATCATTGCCGGGGTGGGGGAAGGTGACTCTCTCTTGCTTTGGAGAAGAAAGGCATGGACCAAGCCTGGTGGACTTGCACACTGCTGTTATGCAGCATCACTTCTGTCTGGGTATCTTGCATGTGAATCACACACTCTTTGTACACTTTTGTTATTAGCATTGTTGCTTTTACTGTTCGTTTTCTTATCTCTTTGATGTTTCCAGTGAATTGTTCTTATCTCAACCTGTGATTTGCACCTTTTGTGCCTCCAATTCTCAACTCTATCCTCAGACCAGGAAAGGGAGAGGAAGGTGGGGAGTGATTGAGCAGGGTCTGGTTTGGGAGAGCCTCAGTGGGAGCACTGAACTGGGGAATACTATTCTTAAACCACAACTACTCACTAGTGTAAAGAAGATTAATTACCACAGCCAAAATGCCCCTTATTCCATGCCATTTATGTCATGCTTGGGTTCCACACTATCTAATACATGCTCGTTAACTGCCATCCCCTTTCTCATCCTTTGATATTGTACACAGATACGATTCCCTTAGTCTACAGAACACTCCCATGAAATGTCTGTAAAGTATTAGTAAATGTCCACTGAGTTCTCTTAGTCCAGTAATTTGGTCTCCATCTGTTGTGGTGGTCACTCAGGACAGGAGAGGTAGTATGTTGTGTGGAGTTACTGGGCTCCAAATCCAACTCAGGTTGAAAAACAAAGACACATCAGTTATAAATAAGGAAATCAACCCGAAAGCTGTTTAAAAATTTCAACAACCACATTTTTTTAAAAATAGCTTTCTTGATCCACTGTTTATGCCAAGCCTTCAAAATTCTAGCATTGTGTGTCTAGTCTGTCCTTTTGCTTTGTCTTTTGTATTATAAAGATAATTTTTTTTTTTATATCAACAGGAGAAAATATAAAAAACCTGCATTGATACAATTGCTATGAATATTTTGATCAAATAAACAATTAAATCATACAAAAGGGTTAGTTATGATTATAGGTAGAAAATTGTGAAGTATAAGGTATAGAAATATCAGGAGTGCTGTGTCCGGAATGTGTAACCATAGAAACCTCACCAAGAATTTACTGGACATTTATGTTTCCGTCAAGAAACTGTGGAGGTTGTTATGCTCATCAGTTATGCTGCTTGGAAACCCACTACCCTTCCCATCTTGATTTTAATATCAAGGATTCCAATGAGTAGACCTTAGCAGAAACAGCCAATGATTGTTTTAGGATAAGAATATTGACAAAGTTATTAACTATTGGAACCAATCAATGTAAAGATTAAATTTAAAAGTGAGCATAGTATGTATAGTATGTAAAAGAACTCATGTAATGATGATTTAGCAGAAAAATTATATAAAAGGGATGGGTTGTGTTTGTTGAGTGGGACGTTTTGGAGGAGCTATCCCCCATCTTCCCAGCACCCCCAGTAAAGAGGTGTCTGTTTATTCATATCAAATTGATGTTGGATAAGTTTCTTTTATCCCATTTAGTGATATAATAATTTGAAGCCTTTCAGTTTTGCTTCCTTGAAGCATTTGTTTTCATCTTCACATATGGCACTGGAGAAAATGAACAAAACCAAATTACTAATAAGCCTTCCTACACTTCAGATATATATTTTTTGTTTGAACTCTAAGAGTGGTCAAGTGTGATGGAATACTATTTACAGCTTTTCATATCTTTTTAGAATAGTGTACTTGAAAGAATATAAATGATCCAGAGAACGGAATTAATTAACTAGCTCTCAGCTTCACCATTAATCATGCACTTTATTTTTATTCTGATTTTGGTTAATCAATGACATATGCATCATTTTAATCAAATACTTGATTAAGTTCTTTAATAAATACTTTTTCAAACTTCAATATTAATTGCAATGCAACTGTTGGAACAGAGAATGAGCCTATGGTCATTCAAGCGATGTACACACAGGAAAATGTTATCTTTTACTCTTTTGAATATTCCCATACATATTCAGCAAATATTTTGGAAAAGTCAGACAGAGAATTCATTTTTATCTCACAACCAGCTTACTGGAAAGCCATTTATTGTAGTGTAAAATTGTTCTCTTTGTGATTTAAAATGATCACAGTAGCCTTAGTTCAATTCAGTGAGATGCCTTGTACACTCATATGCGCCAATATCATCTACATCTGATTGTGTCAGAAAGCAGGATGCTTTCCAAAAAGAGAACTAACTAGTCCATTGTACTGCCTGAATTTTTCAGTAATTTGATAGGTGCTCATGGTTTGATCATCACTGACTACAGTAAATTCTGTGTCTCCATGATCCTGAATTTTTCACATTACAGTGCATTAAATGTTATGTAATTTAAATATTGGTATATTATATTTACATTGAGCAAACGGTTGGAGAACAACATTTCACCATAGCTGAAAGCTTATAAAAGTCGTCCACTTCTGGTTTAACACTGAGATTCAGTCTGAGAACCAATCTGAGATCTACATTTATATCTGTGTACAAACATTTAATTTATAATATGGTTGGAGCTCTGAAGACTCAGAGCAATATAAACAATTGGGAAAAGATTGATTTATTTATAAATTTCTAATAACTTTATAAATAACTATGAAGCTTTGATTTGTCTTTTCCTTCAATGCCACTGTTTTTGCATATCTTTCTGGACTAATTTGGATGAGTTAATTAACAGATCTTTTAACCACTGGTCACGTAAAGGAAATCACTGTAGCTCCTTCATATTTAGCCAGATTTCAGGAGAGGAGTACATGACCTAATTTCAGCTTAATGAGAAGCAGAAGCACAAAATAGACAGACAAAATACTGTGAAAAATCCCTCCTGATAGTATTGGTTTCATCCCTAGATAATACTTTCTCTTAGACAAGAATTTAGCTTTTAATTTTTTTTCCCAGTTGTGGACCTCTTCTGTCTCTTCCATCTCTAACCATCTTCATCTCACTTACTAGGTGGCTTCCAGTGTTACTTTTGGTTGGGGTAGAGTAAATTTTCTTCACAGTAGCAAGTATGTGAATAAGTTATGGGTTTACGCTGGCAGCACAGAGGGATGTTTTAGTTACTGGTGAGCAGCGCTTACACAGAATAAAAGTCTTTTCTTCTCCTCATCCCACAAAACCACAAAGTCGGTTTGGGGTGCACAAGGATTTGGGAGGGGACACAACCAGGACAGCTGACCTCAAGTGACTCTAGGGATATTCTAGAGCCCATGGCATCATGCTTAGCGTGTTCGGGCTTACGACATTTGTGTTCCCAAGTCACTGTTATGTGTGGCAGAGCCTTCCTTTCCTGGGGATGGCTGAATGCCGCGCTGCCGTGCCTGGCTTAGGCTTGGCCTATGGCTCAGGGTTCGATGCCCGCAAGGAACAGCGGTGTCGGTGCAAGGTTGCTGAGGTTTGCGTGCCTCAGTTCTTCTGGCCTGATAAGCCGTGTGCAGCAAGCAAGTTAATGCTGTTAAAAGGCAGTAGCGAAGGCAAGGTGAAAGAGTGGCCCCTCTATGGCTGCAGTCCAAGTTTTATTTCTCTGCCCTGAAGGAGCAGGGAGATACAAGCTTGAAGGAAAGCCAAGCAGAGAGACCCTTTGTCTCCCTCTGATCACAGGCTTTGAAGGTTACAGAGAGAGGGAGGTACAACAAAGGTAACCAATTAAAACATAATGAGACTTGACAAGTAACTCATAGAAACATATTAGGGGAGAAACAACTTTAAACTGACCAATAATATTATAGGTGGAGGGGATTTTAAAACAAGCTGACCTGTCCGAGCCCAGGGATACTGGAGGCTCCGGCACAGGGGAGGAGACGGGGTGTGAGTAGCATTCAAGGGGTGTAAGCCTTATGCCACAGATTTCCCCTCGGATCCGCCCTCAGGGGCAGAATCCTGGGTGGGGTAATCCACCCATTCGGTGTCACTCACACCGAAGGTGGGATGAACCACCGGAACAGCTGAAAACCTGTCTGCCCATGGGAAGTCGTGAAGAAGTTCCTTATTTTGCTTTGCTTTTTTTCATGGCTTTTGCTTTACCTGTTGAACTATCTTTATCTCAACCCATGAGTTTTCTCACTTTTTCTGTTCATGTTCCCTCTTCCAACTCACAGTGGGTGAGCGATCAAGTGAGTGGCTGTGTTGAGCGTAGTTGCCAGCTGGGGTTAAACCTCAACGCTTCTTCATTTTACTCTGGCAGCCCTCAGTACAATTCAGGAATTAATTTCCTCTGACAATTAGGGGTTTCCAGAATGAGGTATTGTAGCAATATCATTTTTCACAAGAGCTTGCAATCAAGATTAGGTCTTGATTTGTCAATATTGTCACTAATAAAAATAAAAATGTGAGACCTGCTATATAAGAGAGTGCTATTATAAGGAACGTAAACTGATTCTTTGCCATTAACATTTACATATCAGAGAATTAGAAATCAGTGTCTTTGCATAAATTCTGGGTTTCTCTTCCATGCACCCTTTCAAGTGTTTGCCATTATGTGCAGATGTGGATGGAAAATCATATAATGTCAGTACATTGTTTGCCTAATCTTTGTCCAGAAAGATAGAGCCTAGTTAAAAAATTTTTCTGTTTTTATAACTCACTGAAGCACCATAATTTCACTGTCAGCAAGAGCAATTCAGGATTATCATGTAGTGCTGATTTAGGGAAAATCATATTTCCACTGTAAAAAATGTTACTGAAAAAAATGTTACACTTTTGTTATCATTATTATTATTCAAAATAGAATCAACATGTTTTAAATCATATTTCAGAATAAAATCTTTTTCTTGAATCTTATTTCACTAAATTATCATGTTCTTTTGTCTCACCTTTCAAAATCTGATTTATAACTTAGCGTCTTTGAATGGTTTCCTGAATGGCATTTAAAAGCCTGATTAAAGTTGTGAAACATAAGAAAGTCACTGTTTCACCCTTCAAACTTGTAGCTGATGAGGTGAACACTGCTGAGAATCTGCAGAAGGTTGCAGCAGAATACTGGAAACAACTAGAAGGACTAAATTTGGATGAAAGTCTTAGAAGGAAAGAAATAGCAACTGTCGCTGGGGGTCCGGTGCTGGTCAGCACCGGTACTCCGCGACCTTCCTAGAGAGAGCGTCCCGCAGGGAACAGCCCTTCCAGGGGCACTGGCCGACCTCCCTGGGTGACGGGTGATTTCAGCAAGTGTAGCAATCTCTCAGCTACAAGTGATTCCAACTCTTGTGATTCAGCTTTTTATGAAATTACTCAAGGCAAACTCGGGGACAGAGAGACAGGAGCCTCGTACAGCAGTTCCACAGAAGTGGCCTTTATTGTCCAGCAACCCTGCAAAGGGGAGGCCAGGGACGAGAACTCCCTGGTGTCAGGGGTATAAGCAGGGGTTTAAATGGGAAAAACAGGGGGTGGGGTGGAAACCCATTAGCCAGCAGGGTACAGGCTATTACCTTGAAGAAACAAGGCATGTTGGGAGGTCACCATGACCCAGAGGAAGGTTGCTTATCTCTGACTCCTCCCTTCTACCAACACCGGGATATGAACACCCAGTACAATACGAATAACAAGTCAGAAATTTCTTGCTTTCATACTATCTAGAAAAAAAGTTGTAGCAAAGAAAACCTTTGTGTGACAGATTTCTGTAGGTAATGAGAGATACTTTGGTGTTTATAATCTGATATATATGGTTCCATACATCTAGGTCTGTTAGCTAGCAATGTCCCAAGCTAACACAGATGTTTGCTGGCACAGTTTCTACAAACTTAGGATCCAGTCCTATTCTTTCTAAGGTATGTAACTGATATGAAGAAAAACAAAATAAAACCTGTTTTGCGCAGGAAGAATAATTCAGTGTAACTCCAAGTTTTATGGGAACGTAATTTGCATTGTGTGGCAAAATATGGCAGTCACCTCTTTCTCACATCATGTTTTAAATAATGTGTTTCTTTTTGTTACTAAAATGTGAAATACATATATATTTGGAGGTGATTCTTTGTTTCCTATAGAACTGATTCTTATCACAAACTCCAATAAAATCAGTATTATACTGGAGAAAATAATTTCTCTCCCTTGCTTTATTTCTATCTCAGCAGCATTAAAGAATGTACAGATGAAACTGTTATGAGATGTAGTTAGTAGCGTTGGACCTGATCTGGTGCACTAACTGGGTCGATTACGGTTTTGTATCCCTTTGCTCCTTCTTTTCCCTTTAGTAAGCTTCCTGTGCTTTCAGCATATTCCCATATGCTAAATGTTATTGTTTCACAGATCTCCAAGTAAATAGAATAGCCTAGAAATTATAAGAATTCAATTTTGCCTGTAAAATGATAATTTGGCAAGTATTCTAAAATAGTAACTTGTTTGTCCTCCAAATTACTTGATAAAACATTTTACCTTGAGTTTAAATCAAACCAACAGAGCTCCAGAAACAGATGTAAGTGTAAAAAAATATGTTTATTGCCTACAGGAAAGCAAAGCATTCCTTCAGTGATTTAAAAAAAGAAGAGATGTAAAATGTTTTACAAATTTTTTTTCCCATTAGCTTGGAGGAATCAATAGAAATATATTTTAGGAGGCTTTTTATCCTTATATTGGTAGGTTTTGTCTATCCATGATGACTGAAGGTTATCGCAGGGCTCAGTGATAATGGTGGTGTTTTCACTTCTGCATTCTGTGACCATGATTGTGCAGATTCCTGCAGACAAATTGGCTCTCCCTCCTCATGCTTTGGACTGTCTGGATAAAATCCAGTCTTATAAATCCGGTCTTATATACATAAAGCATGTCTTAGCCCTCTAAGAATCAAGACCTATTTTGTAGACATCAATCTCATTGTCAGTATCCAGACTGCCCTGGAAATTCCTTTGGACAAATTATATCTAATGAAGATGAAGACCACTGTATCCATCATTACCTTGGCAAGACAGCTTTGGCAGAGAGAGAAGGGGTTGGTGGTTCTGGGAACTAGCATGCCTAGACAGCTGTTGTAGGAGACATGCAGAAAGGAAGAGGAAAGGGCAGGGACCTGTCAGTATTCCAGGAACCTTGGTCTTTGACAAAAGAGGTTGAGTCTGTCTTAACTTAATGGGCAGCTGCTTCTTGGAGTTCAGTGAAACTTTTTGAGTTTTTTTTCAAAGCATACCGTTTAACACTAAAAACTCTTCTAAATTACCAAACCACAGTATCTGAAATAAAGGAACTTATGCAAGATCCATCCAAAGCTTTTGCAGGTAGCAACCTGACAACAATAATTCTTAAATTAATAGAAAGTGATATTTTAGTGTTGGAAAAGAAGTACAAGAATGGAAAAAACTCAGAGAACACCACATTTTGTAAAGGAAATGTTATTGATATCTATTGACTGTAAATCAACTTACATTACGTCATTTCATTAAGGGTCATATCACATACTACTTATGATTATGCTAAATTAAGATCAGACAACACCTGTAATTGATAGCTTCATTATCTTCTTGGAAACTAGGTACACAAAATTATGTGTTTTCTCCCTCAAGTACATTTTGAAACAATTAGAAACAGTGGCAAGCGGTCCATGCCTTAGTATTTTATATAGCCGTTGGGTCACCTATTGTAAACTGTTCATTGTTGTAGTCAGGTCAGTTTAATCACCTACCAATGAAGTATATATTTTGCTTTCGGAACATCTTATTTGGTCTTTTCAATGAGATGGACAGCAATGAAGAGTCCAGGCCTATTGGCAACCACTGAAAAATTTGACAGCTGTGAGACCAGAGCTTTAGCTTAATTCTCTATGAAACCTAGTGCAACTGAAAAAAGACCATCGTTTTTACTAGGTCTGGAACTAGGAAAAAAAAAAATCCTCTGCTCTTAAGACTGCATTTATTTATCTATATCTTTTTACCAGAATCATTTCTGCAGGTTGAAAGTCATTGTATAAGTGATCTGTTAAGTGATGTTCCATCTATTTCCTTGACCGTACTGGATTTGTAAACCTTTATCTCTCAAATTTCCATTAAGAATTCCTGCCGTATAGGAATCGAACAACATGATTCTTCACAACAAGTATCAAAAAAATCTTGTATAACTTATTGTGCCTAATGACAAAGAGTCAACAATTATTTTTGTGGGGTTGAGCAATCTCAGAACGACTTTAATTCTACCCACATTAAAAGATAATTTTTAAATTCCTAAGTAAAAGGCGTTAGGTGAGCATTCATGTCACACAGAAACAGCTTCCTAAGACACGTCTATGCTTTTAAGTACTTTTAAAGCCTTTATTTAGTCAGATTTTACACAGGTATCAGAAAGAAGACAATGCAGATTTAACAGTCAAGTTAAAAGATACATTCAAGTTTCTATTTTTGTATCTTCATCTTTCAAGGTCAGTTTTGGTTTTGTTTTAGTCAGTTACTGAAAGATGGCAATTTCTTTCACTTGTCAGCACCCAACTGATATTCATAATGCAAACAATTATTTTCCTGTCAAGAGGGAAAAAGAAACAAGTCACCTTTGATTCTATGATAAAAATGAAACTTTTCACTCAGCACTAGGAAAGAAATTAAGCACTGCTTGCTTCAACATGTAGTGATTTTAATTTATTTATTTATTTATTTTAAAAAAGTAAAAGTACATTTCTTATCTAATTAAATAAGCACTATTTTAATTCAAGACCTTGTTACCACAATAAAAAAATAAATGTTTTGAATAGAAAAAACTTATTTTAACCTTTGGTCAGACACAGATTTTTCATTTCTGTATATTTCTGTTGGAGTGGGTGGAGTTTCTTTCTTGTCTCTAGCTAGGTCTTTCAGAATTAATAAAGGAGAGATCTTGATCACACGTTGAAATGTACTATAATCTTTCTACAATCACTACTGTAAATATTTTACTCCCACTGTGAGCAGAACTAAATAGCTACCCAAAAGAGCAGAACATAGAGATATCAAAATGATATAAAATGAGCTTAATTCCTTTATGTTATCTCCAGAAATCTGACTAAAATGAATGTGAATGGGATTATTCTGCTTTGATCAAATATCAGAGAAAGCAGAATTTGACTTGATTAATCCAAGTCACTTTTCCACTTTTGAAAAATATTTTAAAGGAAAGTTCCATTTAACAATTAAAGACAGGATGCTGCAATCAGTAACGTCCCAATTAACTCTCTTATTTACCAGTGTATAAATCAAGAGTTTAGTAAATTTATTTCTAGAACTTTTTAAGTGGCAATAAACGGTTTGTTTTTAGGGTCAGTGATCTGAACAGAAGACTGAGAGGAGATAAGGATGATATTTAGAGGTCTGTGACTGATTTTCAAGTTGAACTCAGTCGAAAACTTAATCTATCTGACAAATTTCCAAATTTGTGAAAGAGGGTTAATGATATCACAAGAATATTTTGTGGTGTAATAACTGGTTGCAATGTCTTTTTTAGAGTATCAGAACAAGATATTAACTTTACTGTAATATTTTGGTGGAGTTCCAAGGGCATATTAAACATGACCCACATTCTCAAAAACAATTACTTTGATCTTGAGAAAAGAGCGCAGGACTGTGAGATGGAGAAAACAATTCTCTTCCCTGTCCTTTATGATATGTTGAATAATGTTGAGTTGTGGGGATTATTATTGTTGTTGTTGTTATTATTATTATTATTATTATTATTCTCCTCATGCAAACGGGAAGAAAAATCCTATGTAAACCATTATGTTTACTGACAAGGCAGGCAGTATACTTGAATATTTATCTGCTGTTCATGGAAACTTTTCTTGACTCAGATTTTTTAATAGACAATTTTTGCTGCTAACTGTTATACTTCCATCGTTTGTCCTAGTCCCTCCAATACTAAGAGTGTGATGCAACAGATCATCTGCTTTCTTTATGTGAATTTGTGTACATATGGTTCTAGAAAGTAGAAACTTGAATACATATTTTTACTTGACTATTAAAATTGCATGGTCTTCTTCATGGCAGACACTTAAGGTTACCTGAATAAATAAAGTCGGGAAAATATATGTAATGTCAAACTAATATAATGATGCAAATTATTTTAATAAGTTTGAAATTCAACAGAGAATAATCAAACAAGATAGATGGCTGTTATATTACATGGAATTTTCATGTTTTCTCTGTATGAAACTGAACTCCATGTCCTACTCGTGGGTTTTGGGTTTTTTTCCCCATTTTTACACACTGTTCATTGTTTCTTTTTTATATACTTATGCCATGTGTTTACCAATGCCCCCTCCCATATGTTTTCAACAGGAAGATACATGCATAAAAGGATAAAGTAATTCACAGATTGAGCTAATATCAGTAAAGGTATTCTGTTAAAAAATATAAAAAAATTATATAAAATATACAGTTCAGTAATTCTACTCAAAAAATACCCCCAGTCTTTACTCCAGACCTGTAGGCACAAGTTTGTATCACAAACTTGTCTGCAAAATAATTCTGCTTGAATTTTGAACAAAAACTTTACATATCTCCTTTGCCTTGTCCCATGAGGATTCATCCAGACGCCATATAATCTAGAAATTTTGCTAATGGTCTGGATGACAACAAGTATAATCTAGAAATTATATTGATTACATAAGCTTCTGAGCTAATCTAGTTCATACTGTTAAAAAAAAAAAAGGATACAAGCTTAGAGTTTTAAGACTAAAATATTCTTTTTGGAGCAGGAGAAAAAGATATTTAAGTCTATCTTTATTTCACGCTGATAAACAATATGTAAGAAAATATAATACTTACATAACATATCTGTCATGGAAGATAATTTTCCTAACATGCTTTGAAAATACAGCTCCTGTGGTAGTAAGAATCTATTCTTTTTCTCTTCCTGTTCTCAGATATTCCCTGGAAAGAAATCCACAAAATCCCAACAAATTTCCACTCAAATCTGCTCTCAGTTTTCTCTGTCTCAGATTGCTTTCTTAGTGCCTCTAAGTCTACAATCTAAATCCTATTTCTCCATAGCAAACCTTTCTACTCTGCTCAGTTAGGGAGGGCTTACAGCAGAGGATGCACTGAATCATTCTAGTTCTTTCCAAAGAAGACCAAAAATTGTTAACAAGCCTGTCTCCCAGCTTGTTCTTGGAGGATTTACTTGATCATAAAATACTGACTATGTTATTTTGCCACTAGACCCTAAAAAGAATACTAGGAAGTGTTAAAAACTTAGGAGAGTCAACTTTTATCTCATACATGTCATATCAATAAAAGCCAGAAGTGTGGAGTTGAGATGAGGAATTGTGATGATGATTGCTTGTAGAGGAGATGGAATTACTAATGGTTGTTTGAAGTTCGTATTAATAGATTAAAATAAAATAGGTGATCAGGAAGAACAAAAAGAGAGAATAGGTTTCTCTCAATATAAATATAACATAGCCACCTCAAAAGTAATATAAATACCTGATCAACATAAACACCTGCAACTGTTCTTTGATATATGTTGCTTGTTCAGGTTCTTTGGAACTGAAGAATGGATTGATCTAAGAAGTAAAGTAAAAGAAATTGTAATTTTTTAACATTTTAGTGATTAGAAACCCTTGTAACTCCTTATCCTATTTAAACATTCATACAAGGATCACGGAACTCAGCACCACCAGACGTCTGAGTTGTAGGTGGCTGTTACACACAGGTCTACAGTGCAAGGATAATCACAATCATGATAGGTGTAAGGCAATGCCACTACATATTGCTGTGATGCAAGTGATTGTATTCTGTTTTATTGAGGACTCAGCGAACACTAAGACACTCTGTTTTTCTCTTGAACACATATTAAAAGCAAAAAGGTGCAACTTCATCAGTCACTTCATTTTGAAATATCATGGCCACATTCCTTCACTTCCACCTCCTTGGCTGCACCTCTCTACTCCTGAAACTCCAAGTGAGAAAACAGTATAGACAGAAAGATCTGTGAACACAAGCTGTGGTAGGAGCATATCTCTTGTGGTGTCTTGGCGTGCCATCTGCCACAGCTGTGAGTCTACATTGCCAGATCTATTCCAACAGACCAGGCATCTTGTGCAGGAGAATTTGTGAGGCTTCCCATTGTCAGAGGCTGAAATAGTTCATGCTTCAAACATCAGTATAAAGTTTTGCTCATTATAACAAAAACTGTATAAAGAAGCTACAACTAATGAAGCCTGCCTGAAGATGCTTGACTGGAACTTTGGACTGTACGTCAAACTACTGAGATTAGATAATGGGAAACCCCATTCTTCAATTCAAGTAAACAAGGAAAAGAATGCAAGCCAAACCCAACAGCCATGCTAAGAATCATCTCTGGCTTACTTCAGGGTAGGGGAGGCCATAGCCCACAGAGCCATGTGCTGGGAGCAGGTTTGCCCGGATTTCCCCCTCAACCGAGGTGAGGGGAGGAAGTTTCGGTGTGTTGTAACGTCTGCTCGGGGGCAGTGTACCCATCCTCCCTTACACAAATTGGCTATGGAACTCCCAACCCCACAGGCCACACCCACAGGACATTTATGTGAGAGGCAGCTGAGGAGGGGCCTTAATCCATCAAAGTCCCCCTGAAGTGCCCCCCAGAGTCGTTCCTGATGCCTTGCACCACAGGACTGCACGTGATGCAACAAACCNCAGGACTGCACGTGATGCAACAAACCCACCTGGAGTCTGTTATAAGAGACAATGGCAAACTGTCCCCACTTCACCAGGGAGGTGCCTGGGTTTTCCTACCTATCCTCAGCATATATTAACCCATGGGATTCTGTGCTTTTCGAGGGGATCTTCACCACCAAGAAGATCAACTGGAGAGGATCAACGGAACATCGTTGGGATCCATGGAGTGGTGATATTTTCCTTATTCTGTCCTTGTCACTGTATTTCTGTCCCCCCCACCTATTTTCTATTTCTTTCTTTCTTTCTCTCTCTCTCTCTCTCATATTTACTATCAAATAAAACCCATACTATTGTCACTGGCATATGGTCTCATTTGCACCTTAATTCAGACAGAGGCATTTCTAAGAAATTTAGTAACCAGATCATGACAGGGCCTCTCACAGATGTGTGTTATACTTCTCAGGTGACCATCTCCACATCTTGGCCTCCTTTTCCCACTGGGAAGAAATCAGTCTCACTGCACTGTGTCTGTATTGTAAACTCATTCACTCCAGGTATCTTTGAGCTGTCTGTGGCTGATTTAACATACGTTCCTCTTTCCCTTCCGCTCTGTCACTGCACTTGCAGAAAAAGGATGGCACATTGCTAACAGCAGGGGTGGCAACCTCTTCCTGGATGCCCCTCATGATCACTGCTGTGCAAATAATCCCATGCCAACAACTTTTGCCAGTCCAATATTTTTGGAGTTCAAGTATATGTTTTTGCTAGGTACTAAGCAAAATGTACGCCCTTCTAGCCTTTTAAGCAGAATGCTGTAGTGGAAAAGTTCTCTAATTGGGAAGGAAGGCTTGCTTTCAATGCATGCAATACAATTACTTTGTCTCTGTAGACATGTGCATTATATAATATTCCCCTTGCCTCTGCTATGATAGACTTCTCTTTTACTTACCACTTTGCATTAATAGAATGAATACATATTTCATGCTAACCAATAGTTATCTTTATACATAGCATCACATCTACAGCTTTCTGCCTCAAGACTTGCTTAAACAAGAAGTAATTATTTTACAGTATTAGAAAGAAAATTTCTTCAATGCAAATTCTGTAAATATATTTTTCAGCTACTAGCTTCCCTCAGCAAGTAATAGAAAATATCCAACAATGTCATCTGGGAAATTAATACATCTCGAAAAACTGTAGAGTGAACTGATATATGCTTCTGACATTAACATGCACAGATGATTTCTCTCCCTGTCTAGAAGGTTTAGATTGTTTCCGTTGCACTACTTGTTCCTATCATAAAGCACAGAAGAAGTCTCTCTTGGCTTGAAATTTGAATACATAGGGATAAAAATTATCTCTTTTTTTTGTAAGTTGTGTAGTATCCCTTCCCTAACTTAAGGAAAAATATGTGCAATCGTGGTGAATTTACTTTGATGTCAACTAAATCAGATTTGATTTCCTGTAGCTAACACAATGTCATATTCAAGGCCAGTAGTTCATTAACCTATTTCTATAATTTTATATCCAGATACTCTTCTAAACCAGATACATTTCTAAAAGAAATTCCACCACTGTGCCCCCAGTTCTCTAAATACTGAGACAAATTTCCCCATACTGCATAATGCATGCACAGACATGCTTTCACTTTCAGTGTATATCACAAGAGAGAATATAGAGTGGAAACATTAAATACCCTTAGGAAAAAAACATAAGACATATAATTGATGGGTACTTATTTTTGCAAATCCCAGTCTTTGAGCATAGAAAAACAAATTGTAAAGGCTTCCTTTCTTTTTGTGTGCGACCTTAAGATTGAACAATGCTGGATCCGCGACCGGGGC
>VZTE01005135.1:0-48805 GCA_013397775.1 Eulacestoma nigropectus | reverse complement strand
GCAAAGAGACACAGGAAGGGTCTTTGTGTGGAGTTCCACGGGGAGGTTTATTGCAGCCACGCACATGAAGGGGTGCACGGAGGAAGAACCAGAAATGAGGGAGGGTGCAGGAGTTTTGCAGGGGGAAGGCAGGGGCGGAGAGAGCATCAGGGCCAATGGTCTGAGGGTGCGGGGGCGGTGCACAGGCGGGGCCAGGGTATAGGAGCCAATGGGGAAGCAACAGGGGAGTGGCTGAGGTACAGGGGCCAATGGGGGAGGAAAGGAGAACATCCCAAATTAGGGACATATAGGGTAGAAAGGGGCAGGAAGGCCAATGGGCCAACCAGAGTAACAGAACTGGGGTACATTAACATAATGCAACAAGGTATCCTGGGAGAAGCCTCTTTTTGTCTCCCTGGTCTGGGAGCGTCTCTCAGGGCACATCCCTCCAAGGGAGCACCTGAGTATCTTGTTCCAGAGCCCACCAGCCTCCACAAATACAGATCCTACAAGAACGTACCAAGAGGCTTGGAGAAAGTTGCCTGTTGCCATCTGAGTCAATAACACCATGTAACACATCATAAGCTTGGTTGTGGTTACTCTATTTTGTATACAAAAGGTCACAAAGATATTTTCTGTGTCCAAGGCTGGTGTTCCTGGCTGAAAGATGTCCTGTTTTGTGACCAGTCTGCTCTGCTAGCTGGTAGAGAGAATAGATGGGTCACTGCTCCCATTGCCTCAGCATCCTCCCATTGAGTTTGCAGTACTGCTGAAGCCAGAAAACAGCACTTCTGGATGAAGTGATTCATATTTATTAGTTGACAGCTAATACAAAGTATGGAAGTAATGGAAAGCCATTTTTACTTTCCTAAAGGTATAATAAATTTTTAATTGTCTTAAAATTGTAGCCTCGTTTAGTGCAGTCTCAGTTCCCCACACAAGGTGGCAGCTCCTCTTTCTTTCTGCTCAGCTATTCCTAAGTGTAAGCGGTCCCTTTCACACTGACACTGCAGGTGCTACTGCAACACAGTAATAAACCAAACCAGCCCTGAGATTCTCATCATTATTCATTCCAAAAACAGCATCTCACCCAGAACAGCATGGTTTGTGAGGAGGTTTGTGAGGAGCAGCACTATTTCACCCAATACTCCATTTATCTAATTCCAGCAAGTGGCAGTAACTGGTTTGTATTTGTGCTGGTTTTGGCTGAGGTGTTTAATTTTCTGCACAGTTGCTGGCGTGGGGCTGCAGTTTGAATTTGGGGATGATAACACAGAGATGAGTTTTTTATTGCTGAGCAGAGTTTACACAGAACCAAGGCCTTTTCTGCTTTTGTCCTGCTGTGCTGACAAAGAAGTTGGGGGTGCATGGGAGACTGGGAGGAGACATAGCCAGGACAAGTGACCCAAACTGACCAAAGGGATATGCCAGACCATGTGACATCATGCTCAGTATATAAAGTGGGGGCAATAAGGAGGGAGGGATGTGATGGGGTTTGTGTTCCCAAGTCACAGTTACGTGTGATGGGGCCCTGCTCCCCTGGGGATGGTTGAGCACCTGCCTGCCCATGGGAAGGAGTGAATAAATTCCTTGTTTTGCTTTGCCTTTGTGTGCAACTTTTTCTTTCCCTATTAAACGGTTTTTATTTCAATTCAAGGGTTTTCTAACTGTTACCCTTCTGATTCTCTCTCCCAACCCTGCTGGTAGGGGAGCGAGTCAGCTGCTGTGTGATACATGGCTGCTGGCTGGGGTTAAACCTCAACAATACTGCATGTTGCAGTTTTTGAGGTTTGAAGGAGGAAAAAAACCAAAACCACCTCTTTCAGTTCAAATTACAGGACATTCATTTGCAGATAAGGACATGAAACCCTATGCTCAAACTTTTAGGCTATGTCTCCTACTACCCTGACTGCACTGTCATTTAGAGAAGTGTAAAGTTATTTGCATTTCATGTTTGTTTTAGCACACTAAAAAAGTGAGTGTATTTCAGGCAAAGCAACAGAAAAGTAGGTCTTTGCATAAATTGGGCTTCCTAGAAAATAAATACTAGATTTTCTCCAGCCTGATATCTATTTGACCCCAGCACTGCACTGTCTCTGTAAAGTCAGAAACTCTGAAATGGATCTAACAATTATTGTTTCATAATGACGTGTCATAAAAGATGCTAAATTGCCAACACTGCTAACTGTTCCGTTTTGAAACATATGATGAGTCAATATGCATTGTACAGCTTCTGCTTAGCTGAAACTCTTGTGTCCTTGGGTAGGTTGTGGGATGCCTCCTTCTATGGTGAGCCAGCCCCAGTTGGTGTCAAGTGTATCTCTGTTCCATTTTCATCAGCTTGGCCTGTCCCCCTTTCAGAATAGCCTAGAAGAAATATTGAAGCACCTAAAGATCAAATTTACAGTCCTCCCAGGTGCAGAGGAGAGATATCCTTCTTGTGCCTTGGTCATGGCATAATGTAGGCTTAGCCCAATAAATATTTGTTCTAAATATATAAATCTCCTCTAAAGGTTCAGCAACCAGCAGCTCAGAGCCTAGAAGGCAGCAGCAGCCAGAAGAGGAGAGCTCTTTCCCACCCAGATGTCCCCCAGCATCCTGAGCTTCCCGTCAGTAGGAGGCCAGCAGGTGTCAGCAGGAGTTTGGGAATGGGACAGATGCGCACGGACCTCAGGAGCGGCAGAACCTCCACGCTGACAGAAAAAAAAAACTTGTTTACTGATTAATCAAAAAAACCCCAACCAAACAAACAAAAACCAAAAACCAACCAAACAAAAAACAAAACAAAAAAACCCAAACCAAACAAAAAAAACCCAAAAAACAACAACAACAAAAAAACCAAAAAGCAACAAAAAAACCCGAAGCGCAAACCCCAAAACAAACAAACAAGCAAAAAAAAAAATACAGAAAAACCCACTTTTTAGGTGGGTTGTGGTCTCAGAAGAACACCGACCCCTTCGCTCCGGCTGACTCCCGCCAGCCAAGCAGCGGCGGCCGTCGCAGCCGGAGCCGGGCGCTCGTTGCTCAGCGCTCCGTCCCTCCCTCTCCCCGCCCCGGAGCACGGGCCCGTCCTGCAGCACAGCTCGCTGCTGGGGAACTTACCGGGAAAATAATTCCTTATGGAGGTAACATAAATGACATAAAGTACAAGATAGTTCTTGAGAAAACAGTGCATACTGTTTTAATTTAAAGGTATGTCTCAGGGTGTTTTAGGACCCTTTTTCTGAGATAGCTATATGAAGTGTAGGGCAATACTGATTTAAAATTTCTTTTTAATGTTAGAGGAGTTGAAGGCTCTATAGATAGCAAGATTACAAACTGGGAACAACCTGCTACTTCTGGACAACATTTTGCAGCCAGAATGGCAGAGTGCAGGTGCTCAGCCACAAACTGAAAATACCCAATGACCTCAGGGGGAGTTGCACATTCCAGAAGGGTCTTGGGAACAACCCTGAGACATCACACGGGCTGCAGCCAACTTCAGCGGCAGTTTAGCATGCCCACCCCAGAAGAGCCCTCCTGCACCTGCATTTGAGTTTCCCTGATCGCTAAGACAATGTGGCTTGTCATCACACTAAGCAGAGAGAAGCTGTGTGCCCACACAGGCAGCAGAGGATGGAGGAGAGGGCTCAGGGCTGTCCACACAATGCGTCTCCCAGCACACACCAGTAGCCCAGCACCAGCAGACCCTGATGCCTGCCCACATTCCCATCCAATGAACAGCAGAAGGGAAGAAACTACATACAGGGTTAGCTGCAGCTTCACCTGGGTGCTAGCCCAAATGCAGGCCCAAACTCCAGGAGAGAAAATTGTCCTTCTTCTCTCTGCAAACCCCTACTGCCAGAGTGTTCCTTCCCTGGAAAATTTCACCTCTCTGCACCACAGTGACTGCTCTATAAACAGAGGAAGCAGCTGCAAGGATTATTTGAGTGTGTCTAAAACATTTTTTACTCTATCTGCTTGGAAACAGCTGGGTCAGGTTTCCTAGGACTTCCCAAGTAAAGCACCTAAAGGAAACATCATGCTGAACAGCAGGAGTTACAATACAGGAAGTTGTCACTGGAAGTGCTGAGTAATCTTACAAAAATGTGCTACCAACACTCCCTTAAAAAGTATGTGATCATCTTTGATCCAGGTTTACAGAAATACTTCAAAATAATTGCTTCTTGATTTGTTTGACAAGCTGGGTTAAAAATTCATTTTCCCTGGCAACAACTGAAGACATTAAACTGTGCTATGTGTTTAGGAAAGAAAATAAAGGGGAATGGCAAATTGGTCCCAACAGTTAGTTAAAAGGATATGCAGAGAGAAGGAAAAACAAGAATGGGCAAACAGTCACACATCAATAACCTCAAAGATCAAATAGTTCAGCTTTCTAAGTTCTGCAGGAAATAAATGACTGAAGCTAGTAGATGCTGTTGTTGCTTTTGTCATCCAATTGATTTGTTTACTGCAGTTAGCACTATGTTCCAAACACTATTTTGGCTGCTTCTAAGAGACAAAAGAGGCAGAAGACTGCACATTGTTCTCCTTAATCACGGCTGGCTGAGGCAGCCTTGCACAAGCTGGACGCAGTAGCCATCTGCAGAAGTGACCACTGGCACCTCTCGTTAAAAGCAAACACCTATGTCTATGTGCAGGGATGATGGGCAGCCAAAAGCCAATGATCAGAGAACACAGTGAGAGTCCTTAGATTCCCACCCTGTGCCTCAGCACAGCCTCTTGCACACCCCTCTTGCACTGCACAAGCCTGTGTGTGACAGAGCAGTGGAGGTGGGTCATGCCCAGCCTGCAGCGCGAGCTCCAGCACCAGACCGACAGCTCCCTGCGACTGCAGAGCTCCTGACAGGCAATATCCCAACAAAGCCACTGCTGAGCACCCCAGAGTTGGGTGAAAAGCTTGGCAGCACTATTTGCACAGAGTGACACTGTTTGCAGTGTGGTGTTTCTCAGGTTTTCATTTCTATTAAATATAAACCACAAATTTAATCTTCCCCTTTACCTGAGTTCTAATCAGTGGACTGGCATAGTTTGCTAGCTGAAATATTTCTGGGGATTCACAGAGCAATAGCTGATTAAGAGCTTTCAGAAATGCTTCTGTACTTCCCAAAAGTGAAAGAACTCAGAAGAAAATGAGCAGACCCCTCTTCTACCTCCTGTTCAAATGATAGAAGCAAGTGCTTTCTGCACAGAATAACATTCTTTATCTTGAATAAATCACTAGAACTTCTGGCTTATTGGAACCACACCAATAGGATACTACAACAGAACAGAACTACCCCTACACGTCCTTCATGTATCAATAATGATTACCTGGAAAGAAATCACTGGGAGAATGTGACTTATTTAAGAATGAGACAGCTGTGGCATCCAAAATGATCTGTGTCCGTGTGCTTCAGTGCTCAACTCTGCTAACTGAAAAAAATAAAAAAAAGCCTGAAATTGCAATGAAGTACCAGATATTTATTGAGCCATTTATTGTTTCCAGCCTGTTTGCCTCTAGATTGATTTAAGAGCTCCTCTCCACCTTTTGTAAATTAAGCTTATTTTCTAGCCTCATTTCACATTAAGAGTGATTTTAGAGTGATCTGGCATATTTGTTGTCCCTTTCCTCAGGGAACTGTGAATGTACTTAATGCGAACTAGATCACATCATCCCCCTTGGCCACAGGAGTCTCCCTGTCCATAGTGCATCCTCCAGTAGCCTGGCTGGGGGCTGACAACATCAGTTGTCAGATTTCAGGTGAGATATCCCCTCTGTAACTGCTAGCCGCGCCAGACGATCAAATTCAGGAAAGCATAATGAAAACTGCCATAGCAAAGGAACAAGTGGCTCTGTTTTCACATGAATGGTGACATTGATGATGCTGGGGGGGGGGGCAGCTAATGCTAATACACTAATACACAATAGTGTATGGCTGTGATACTTTACTGTCATGCTCTTTTTGATTATGTTTAGCAGGAGCCAGTAGGAAGAAATGAGTGCTGCACAAGGTGCAAGATCCTCATTAATCATAGCGTGAACCTTATTTCAAGAAAAGTTCCTGTTTCTGCACATGGCCTTCCTCCATGCAAATTAAAGGAAGGAAAGCAAATCTGATCACAGGAAAGAAAGATCAGTCTTAGTTATGAGAGGGAAATGAAGCTATTGGAGAAAAAATTTCTTTAAGAGAAATAAAAAGAGCAGTTCTAAGGATCAGTCTGTGTCTGAGAAACTATTCAGGTAGTACTGGCTAGGATTTGAACTTGCTGTTGATATGAAACTCCCTCGGTCTTCAATCCTGTAGTCTTAGTATGATTTCAGGATGCTGGGACTAGAAGGGCTGTAGCTGGGGTTCTCAGTGCTGAGTTACGTGCCACTGGCACAGAACAGCCACTCTTCCAACCACTGGCTTCAGCCACTGACAGTGGGAGCGCAGCAACAAACTATCATTAAGGTATCGCGTCTGTGCCCATGTCTGCCCAGGCTCCAGTTTCAGGATCACTACATGGTCTGAAGCCATCCTCTGCGTCCAGCAAAATAAACATCAAGTGCCTTTCCTATGAAGAAGCAGCTTTCCATTTTTGTACCAGCCCTGGGTGATTCCTTGTTGGTGAGGTTGTGCCCTTAGTTGCAAACCAGTATTGCCTGAGACTGTTCTGCCAAACTGATCATGCTTCCTTGACCTGTGACTTTTAAACTTTAAAGGCTGTGCTGAGTTTCTTAGAGAAGCAGTTTAGGTAAGCAGGTGCTTTATGAGGAACAGTAATATATGGACAGTCATTTGCTGAAGAAGGTGACAGGGCTTTTTCTTGCCCTTGTGGAACTTTATTTCAGAGAGTGGCACCAGTAAAGATCTCTGCCTCCCACATATCATTATTACAATTGGAGGCTTCCTTGTACCCAGGAAATTATTTTTATCAGTTACCATCTTCATACTAGAGCTGTATGCAATCATTAAAAAAAAAAAAAAAAAAAAAAACCCAAATAAACCATTTTATTCTTTCCAGAATAAGAACAAGGTCTCCAGACTGTCTTCTTTTCTGTGGAAAGCCACTGTGGAGAAAAGCAGAGATTTGAGGTGCTTGTGAAAACATTAGGTGTTGGTAAGCTGTGCAGCAGTGCTTTGTCCTGGCTGAACCTTCCTAATACACTTTCCTGGGTGTTCATTACTGTCATCTGGCTCCTAAAAAAGCATACAAGCTTAATTTAGGACAACTGTGTATCCTTTAGGCTAGAAGACAAGATTTGTTTTATTGAGGCTGAGAAAGAACATTTTTATTGTTTAAGGAGCCTTTGCGTGTTGCCTTCGCCAGTAAATGGTGAGAAACAGCTATGGAAGGAGAAGGCATGATAACAAGACAGCTGACACCAGCCACGGCTTTCACAGCCTGCAGCAGCTGACATCCAGACAGCCTCCATCTATTTCCCACACAGCTTCATATGAGTTTTGATAGACTTGTGAAGAAAAAAAGAGAATTAAAGAATATGGCAGTAGGAAGAAGACAAGGTCTAGTGGCAGACATTCCTTTCTTAACCTTTTGGGGACCCCCAAGAAGAATCTATCAGATTTTAGTACACTTCTCAAGGCCTTACTGTTTTTCTGTGGTCTGCAGAGAGGTCTAAGAACCATGGATCAGTTCCTGCCCAGCATCTATTACCAACAGGGGACCATCCATCACTGACTCCAAAATTATTTCCATTCCTAGTCGTGACCTGAATCCATGTTGTGACTGATCTAGTGTTACCTTCAATTAGAGAAACTTGTAAAAATCTTAGCATTTTCTTTGTGATTGCTGAGGAATGGGAGGTTTGACAACCCACAGCAGTGCTAGGTGGCATTTCTTCAGTGTTTGCCATGCTATGATGCCTTCGTCATAGGAACAGGAAAGTTCTCCCTGAACAATGTGCTGCTTATTTTAATCAAAAGTGGCAGCAGTTTTCCATGATTCTCACATTAGTTAAAAGATCATGGAACAGAGTCACAATGTTTGGGTCAAGATGCCACTAAGATAGCCTTTCAACATATCAAATCACACAGTCATTCTTTTTTAAGATGTTTCCTGTATTTGGAAGACTTTACAAGTGTTTCTTTTTACAGTAAAATGCAGTTAATAAATATGTTAATGTTTAATATTTGCAATCCAGTTTAAAGGTTTTGATTGGAAATTTTAAGCCTGAGGCTCTATTTAAATAAAACAAAAGCAAAATCCCGTGACCTTTGATGCTGACTCTGTTTATCAACATTTTATGCTATCAGCTCTATTCAAAGGAATATTGCAGAACAGCCTAGAGAAACACTGTATCAAATGGAAATACCAGTGAACAAAGATGGAGCCACTGAGGTGCAATGAAACAAAAATCAAGATAAAGCATGACAGCACTCATACACACAACATTATTAAGTTTAAATTACTCTAAGACTTACTTGGGCTTGGTGAAAAACAAACCTGAGCAGCCAGCGAGAAAAACTGAAAAATTCAAAAGAAATCTTAGTCCACAGAATTATTGAGCAGCCTAATTTCAGTGTAATAAACATTTGAGTTCACAGAAGTTTAGTCCAAGTCCAGATGAAAAAGTCTGGAGATGTGTGTGGAAATAAAGTTCTACTACACGTCATTACAGAAGCACATAGATAGGTTATTTCCGGAATTTCTGGGAGACTACAGAACTACTGCGGTCTCAGAGCCTGGAAACTGCTGACTGAAGGTGTTGCAATTCTCATCACTTTTATTTTGGGAAGACAAAGTCTGGTTAGAGTGGTAATGACAGTCAAGAAGAGGATAGGAGGTTTGACAAGGACTGCAGTAGCTTAGTTCAGCAGCTGGCAGTGCTCACAAAGTAGATGTGTATGAGATAATAAGTAATTTTCTTTTTTAGATGTAGCAAAAAAAAAAGTCTCTTGCTTTCCTTCCAAATGAAAAATCAGTGAAGGAAGCAGAAGTATTTAATTAACTAAGAAACACAAGAAAAACTGTTTTATTTTCTTTCGTTGCAGAAGTAAGGCTTACAATGTGAGGTTACATTTAATATTAAATACAGTAAATTATGAAATAAAACACTGAAAAATGAAATGTAATATTTTCCATTTTCAAACTTTAAAAGAGAAAAGTTTTTAATTTTTACAAACTGTTTTCTGTTTTTCCTTGCAAACTCTTTGAATTTCAGAGGGTGCAGGTGAAGGGTCTTATGTGGCAACAAAAGATGAAATTTTGAAAATTCCTGATGTTTTGTCAGAACGTTTTTGAAACTGAGTTGTTTTCAAGAAACTTTCGGATTTCATATAACTTTATATTCCAATAGAGAAGGTGCTCCATAGAAAATTTTCTAGTAAACTGTAAAATGCCTTGTGGCATGCAAAACACTGCTTTTGTTGAAGTACAGCATTAGGGGTACTACTGTACAAAAATACAAACCTATGCTTCTGCAGACCTGATCCCCCACAGGTCTCTCTCTCAACCCAAAAGCTTTGTCCACCTTCCACAGAAACTTCTCATTCAGTGCACAGGGCAGAAAATGTTTTGCAACAAGCCTTTATTCTTTGGGGGTTTATTTATTCTTTTCATCTGAGGTTTGTTATCACACACTACCCTGAGAACATCAACAATAAAAAAATATTGATGGCAGCTGTCTGTACTGATACTGGCCAGCTCTCAAAAAGCATTCAGCAGCAGGAGACACACCATTCCCATTATTCAGATAAGAGCTATCGATTGTAAGAGCTCTTCTTAATGTGTAATGTAAAACACGGCATTTAATGTAGTTCAAATAGAGCTCACTGACAACTTAGTGGATATCTAGTAAGAGTTATCAAACACTGTTTGCTACAATTTTGGCAATCTTTTTAGGTGGTTTCAACAGTCCACCCATATTTTAAAAGGAGAAGCTTTATTAGTCACTCTTTCTTCTTAACAAACATGTTTACAAAAAACATGGAGTGAGGTGGTTAAGTGGTTTCACGTGCAGAGGAACGTGTGTCTGCTGAGGGTGTCATGCAGCAAGACCACGGCTGACCGAGGGTGGTTTCAGGTTCCCAGCAGATTGGTGGCAGGAAGGTATTGCTGCTAAGTGAACGTGCCACTTAGGATCAGAGCTGAGTCTTTCATGTTATGCTAAACCCAGGCCAGGCCCTAGCAGCATGACCTCATTAACCTCACCACTCTTGATCTCTCAATTATGTCCAAGTCTCCACTCACAGAAGAATTCGGGACAAGTCTGGCTCCAACGCTAATTTATTTATTTCCACAAATGATCTATTTACATTAGCTTGGAGGTCAGCATCTTTTTTTTAAAGACAGTCACACTTAGAAGAGATTATCGATGGTTTTGAGATGCCTTAATGGTCTAATAATATAGATATGGGACAGATAGTGTTGTAGAAAGAAATTTGACCTGGGAATTCATTTACCATCCAAAATTTCAGCAAGAAAACTAAAAATGATAAGTGTTCAAAGTGATACTTGGGATTTACTGTAGTCATGCAATTATATGAACTAGTCCTGCCCAGGCAATGAAAATTCCCTTGTTTAGAAAGCAGCTGAAATATAGAAAAGAGCTAAGCTGTAGGAACATATCAAACATGAGCACAGATAGAAGATACCAGTGTGCAAACAGAGGGAGGTGATAGCTTCGCAATTACACAGAAGTTACCCACACTACTCATTAAAGAGGAGAACGTTTCTGTCTGGTTTTGTCCAGTAAGAAAGCTCTAGATCAATGCTGGTATCTTAATCCTGTTATTATTTCTTCTGCAACCCCTGGTGTTGTGTTCAAACAGTCACAAGGCCCTTTGCTTCTTGTTTTGTCCTAGAATCACACAGGATGCAAAACTTTCAACGCAAAGTCAATGTGAATTTGGCAGAGAAGTTTGCTGCCTATTGCCTCAGAGCTTCATGTGCTTCTTACAAATTCTCTCCAAAAGAAGCCACTGTATTTTCAGTTACAGAAGTACCTGAGCAACCTTGGATCAAGAGCTTTATTTTGATGAAAGATTTTTGCCAGAGAGGCTGTGGAGTCTCCCTCCCTGGAAGTATTCAAGAACCTTCTGGACACAATCCCGTGCCATGTATTCTAGGATGGCCCTGCTTGAGCAGAAAGGTTGGACCAGATGACCCACTATGGTCCCTTCCAACCTGACACATTCTGTTATTCTGAGATTCTGATTCTTGATTAAAATTCTTCTAGAGTCAGGCACGTACATAAATGTCCTATGGCAAATGCTCAGGATTATTCATGACAGTACAGACAGAAAAATTAAGTTTTTGTTAGAATGGAGTGGGTAGGAGCTAATTCACATTAACCTACAAAGATATTTCTAAAACTAGCTCATGATACATTGATATTTCTCTGATTTTCAGTGTCACTGAGGCACTTTTAAAACTGCTGCCATTGTTATTCTCAAACACATTAAAGTTAGTAGTTGCCAAATGAACAGGGGGAACACTTTCCTAAAATTTGTATAGTAAGATGTATCAAGAGTTCCACAAGGAAAATCCATCCAGCACTCAAAGAAACATTGATCATGTATTCAGATTTATTCGGGTGATTACACAGTGACTACTTACCTTTGTGTTAGTATGTGATATGTGCATTCATCACTGCCATCATTTAACTCTGCACCTGTAGCCTGGGCAGTCAGGAACCTTGAATTCCATTCCATGCCCTTCATCATCTGGTTTGTCCACATTTGTGCATATCTTCCAGTCCCAATAACAAGGGCTTTTCTGTAGCTCAATAAAAATAGTTGTTTTTTCATTATCCGATGGACCAGCACCCTTCATTGGATCAGATAATGATCACTTATCTTGCCAGTGCATGCACTAGTGTCATTGAAAGTCCCTGTGTAATAAGCCTTAATTGGTAGAAGTAAATTCAGAATCTGATTCTTTCAGATTTCCCTAGATTTGAACTGCTTTCTGTACTAAAACTTTAAATATGCTTAAAGTAAGACATCCAGTGTGGTTTTCATGCAGAAAACAAAATATGTTTTTAAAGTAAGAGAACTACACCACTTTGATCTGTGTCTAATACTGCAATTTCTGAAAAGTACTGTTCCACAGAGGGACTATAGTCTCTGGTCTGTTTGTAATAAATGTCAAGGAATCATCCTGAATTAGAGGCAAATGCAGAAATATGGAAGATGGAATGGTTCTGTAGTGATCTACTGAAGATTAGATAAAGTTAGATAAAATTATGCTCAGTCATAGAAATCAAATTTTCCTTCAGACATTCTTCTGCATTGTTAATCTACTTTATTTACTACCAAATATTATTCCTATAAACATTTCAGGATCACAGATTCTCACTAAAAAACAACAGAAGAAGGTCCTCCTCCCTTAGACCTCCTCAGCAGGCCAGTTGTTGTGGAGCCCTTATCTGGGTATCTGACTCTTCCCATGACACTCTTTAAAGGCTTTCATTCCCTGGCACCATGGACTCTACTCTAGGTGCTGGGGCCAGGCAGTCTCCTGCAGCAGGGCTCAGCCTCCTGGCCTCTCCATGGATCCAGTCCTGCCAGCATAGGGAGAACTTGTGAGCAGCATGAGTGGGAGGAGCTGCTAAGGGAGCCAGAGCACTGTACACTCCATGGGAACACTGCACACGCCACAGGAGCACTGTACACTCCACAGGAACACTGTACACTCCATGGGAATACTGCACACGCCGTGGGAACACTGCACACGCCGTGGGAACACTGTACACGCTATGGGAGCACTGTACACTCCATGGGAACACTGTACACTCCATGGGAACACTGCACACGCTGTGGGAACACTGTACACTCCATGGTAATGCTGTACACTCCATGAAAACACTGAACACTCCATGGGAACACTGCACATGCCACAGGAGCACTGTACACTCCATGGGAGAACTGTACACTCCATGGGAACACTGTACACTCCACGGGAACACTGTACACTCCATGGGAGCCGAAAACAGTAGTGGAGGCACAGGAGCTGCCCCAAGGGTTCATCACAGCACAGGGCCTCCCGCATGGGATCTCAGGAGAAAGTGCCCTTGAGATACCTCATAACAAGTACCTCCTAAACAATGACAATGAGAAATGTTCTTCCTACATCCAACTCTTTCAATTACACTTTTAGTCTGTGCACCGCAGATATACTTTCTGAGAAAGATTTTTCCTAAGCTGCCAATTGTGTGGAATACTGTATCCTTAGGGCTTGAGTAAACCATACCCTTTTTATTATTCAGCTCACAAAATAGGAGAGGCCTTAAAGAGGTACGTATCCCTGCTCAGTACTTTGCCTGGTACCAGCCTTTGCCTGTGGATTCCACTCACTGAAATGCTTCTCATGTGATTCCCATGGGTTTCAAAGGTATGGCCAGAAGACTTTTATCCTTATTACATCTCTCCTACCATTCAAAACTTCCCAATCACTTTCTCTTTCTTTCCTGAGTAAACCTGGAACTTTATAAATCACTATCTGAAGACAAATACCAAGAGAGAAATAAAGACCAATATTGATACAGTGCAATAATTTCAACAAAAAAATTATTGGCAATCAAATGGCTAAGAAAAGAGCAAAAATAGATTATTTTCAACTGATTCAAAATTCTGATATTGTTATTATATTGGAAACCTGTTAAGCCCTCAGGGACAGATCCACTGACCTCTGCCACAAACTTTAATAGGTTCCACAGAGAAAAAAGAAAAATGCAATAGGTCCAAAATTACTATATCCAGTCAAGTGATGTGAGTACCATAATACTTTTCAAATGTAAACATGTGTTTTAAGAAAAGAGCTAGAAAAGCTGAGGAAGCACTCTGGAGCTGTGTGATAATAGTGAATTTGTTAGTGTCCCGTCAAATTCCAAGCCTACAAATCTTCTGGGATATACAAGACTGGATTAAGTCAGCAGTGATGTAAGGAAAGAGCTAGGAAGGTCCAGGTCTCCAGTCCAGTGAGAGCTACAATCAGTTTACTTGCCTGAGAAGCAAAACACCTCAAGCTGACCAGTCACATATTTTCAAATATCAAAAACCACCCTTGAAAATTCACCACCTCCTCAAATTTTCTGTGCTGACACCATTGTGAAGGATATCGACTTCGTTCAGTCAAGCAAAGGACATGAGGAAGTTGATTTTTCCTTTGAAATCACTGTTAGTACACTGATCTGTATTTTGAGTCACTAAGTCATTCCCTGGATAACAGGCGTAGCTGTTCCTGTGCTGAAGCATGAGGAAGCCACACAACTAGAAGATCAAGTTGATGACAAAAATGAGTAGATACTTGTCACTCCCTCCCAGAACAGTTCATTCCAGTTTGGGTGCTGCTACCAGCAATTAGGTATCCTTATATCCAAGAGGAATGCACAACTTGCTCCCGTACTGCAAATTAAATGATGGGCAGTTTTAAATAACGACCTCAAGCTCCCTCTCCTCTACTCTCACCTTTTTTTTGCAAAGAATTTTACCCCATATTCATGGCCCGTTAATTACCATTACATAGTGTAAGAAGTAAGGCAGATGTCTGAAGCATAGTTTTAAAATGAGGTAGGTGTGTAATTTAATCTAATGTGGTTTCGAAGTTTCTGATCAAAACTAGGCCCATCATTGGGACTCTCAGCTCTTCATTGCCAGCTTCTTTGGCATTTGAAACTTAGTCATGAGCCATGGAAACATCCATATGGCACTGTAATTATCACATGATCTTCCAGCAATTCCCATCACTCACTTCTTGACACCTAAAGTCAGCAGGGCTCATGAAAGCAGCTCCAGAGAGCAGCACCCCTCTCGCAGGCTGGCCACCGGACTTCCACTCTGTTAAAGACAGCAAAGTCAGGGGTCTGCCCGTGCTAACAACAACACAGCCACACAGCTGCAGGCTGTTAGAGCAGCTGGTGGCTAAGTGAGAACTAATAAATAAGGGTCTGTCCTGCCTGCTGCAGTGGAATGTGATAGTGGGGGGAACAGGCAGAGCCAATGGCACCCGGGAGACTTCATCTGCCTTACCCAAAGGTCAAGAATCACAGTCACAGGTTACAGCCTCAGCACACTGGTATCACCTTTAAAATGAGATCCCCCACACTGCGAGAAAAATCTCAATGGATTAGTCAAGAGGATTTCTGAATTCTACCATAGATACCCCCAAATCTGGGCCATACCATCAATTCTTTCAAACAATCCTTTGTGTCAGGATCTTTCAAGAGATGGAATAACAAAAGAGCTGAGCATGATTTTGTCTGAGGCATTGAAAATTGACTAATTGCTTTAGCCAACTGATAGATTAAAACAGAAATGCAGTATTTGCCTAATTCAAGGTATTTCCCTCAGTGAATATTAAAAAATCTTCACAATAAAATACTAAAATTATACTGACATAGGCCTGTTTCCTAAGTTCTGAGACTGGTTCTGAACTACAATACTTTAAAGCAAATAATGAAATATTGCATTTATATTATGCAGACGTTATTTTTCTGGATTTTTCTCTTTTTTGGGGTAGGTTTTTCTGCACTCAAACATATTTCCTAAAATTTCCAGTCCATTTTCAACTCCATTCTCAAAAGATAATTTCAGAAACCAAGATTTTAAATTTTTTTAAGTTGCAATACTCATAATGTAAAGACAAGAACTAGCAACTCTGTTAGAAGTTAAATATAAATTTTCAATGATCCTTCCAAAAACCTGTGGTAGGTCCACTATACACATCAAAGGCACAACTGTTTACATTTTATACTTTTTATTGAAAGATTTTAATATGGTAATAAATATAGTAGACTGTAAAGGCAATACAGGAGAACCAAGTGATGCACATGCAGTGATACCTGGAAATAAATGCACTTTGATAAGACTAATAATAAAGGAAACACTCATAAAGTGGTTCATTCAGTTCTGATTTGTACTTCTCTAATTAACTGGACACTGTCCCTGACAGGAATTTTTTTAAAATTGTGAAAATTCTATTTTCCTCTCACATTTGCCACCTTGAAATCTGAGAAACACCCATTAGCAGAAACATGCAGTTAATATTAACCTGAAAAATAAAAGCCACAATGCATGGAAACACTGACTTGTTAATACCTGGAAGACATTGATTTGATTATGCCTCTTATCTCTTGTTTGTAACATTTTGACTATATGGAACTGTGCATTTTTTTTTTACCTGTGATTTCTTTCTTGTAGATGTGTAAAATACATTTATCATCTCTCACATTACATCCAGGTGTCTGATTTCAAGTTCTCCTTTTCTGGTATGCCTCCCGTCCGTCTCGTATTGCAAAGTTATGTGAAGACTTCAAATTCCTCGTATCCAGTGTTCTGCTCAGATTTCAATAGTAGCAATGAGGCCATATTTCCAAAGCCATAAGACTACTTCTAGGTAAACTTTAAACTAAGGTACGTCAGCAAGTTGGAACCACAAAATAAATTACTTATAATATTAAATCATTTTCTTATCAGAAAAGGATAACCATTCACTGACCAATAGATATGATCAATATAAATTTGAATAGCAACACATTTGTGGATTTATTTTAAAGGCTATCTTATTTAAATGATCTTCAGAAATTCCTTCATAATGCAAGTAGAACTAAATGCCTGATGCAAATGATTTCCTGCAAATGTTTGCTTACACTTTTAAACAAAATTTCTTCATTACTGCTTGTTACTTGTTTCTGTTCATTTACTACAGACAATAAGAGATGTATTTATGGTCAAAGGTAAAACAGAGTGTGGTCTTACCTCTGCTTTCCTTTCCTGTACAAATTTGATTAAACTTGTATGGATTTCTTGCAGGCATCTGACTCCCAAGCAAAGCTGTGGGCACTATATGCAAAAGTAGGAAAAGGGTGCCAAAGTGCTTTAAGGGTCTATATCCCAGTCTTAGTTTTCATCTTCTGAAAAGTGAAGACAACTTTAGAGCAGTAAGATATTCAAGACAGGAAAGAGTTTTGTCACTTGAGTAGCAGGGCTTGTGTAGGAACTTGAAGACACATGGATGCATCTTTGCATCCTGAATTGGGTTTCTGTCAGCTGTAACAGCCAGGTCTCTCTCCCAGACTGCGGTGAAAAATTATGCTGAATTCTCATCCTCAGCCGGGTCAGAATCCACAGGGTTTTCTATTACTTGGGTGGCTTGCATTTAAATCTGTCCCACCTGGAGGGAGAGGAGCTCTGGGGCTGCACTCCACAACTCATTCGCTGCAGTGGCTGCTACTGGGTAGTGGCTCTTCCCTCTTCCCCCATTACCCTTTCACAACTAAGAGTCTTTCAGCCTTGGTTCTGACCAGGGATTTTTTGACAGTTTGTTGGATTTATTTTCTTCACAAAGCAGTCCTGTCATGATAGGTCATGGATAAGCCCTGATAGGTGATGACACATAATCAAATGCAAACTCAAAACTCCATGTTAATTACACAGGGATAATTTCTCAGTACAACACAACTTCAGTTAAACAAAAAAGGCTATGGCCAGATATAGGATGCAAATATAACAAACTGCAGCAATGAATGCATAAACTGATTTCAGTTAATGACTGGACACAACCCAGTCCAAAGGCTCAGGAGCATCCATTTCTTGGAGCTCAGACACCTGGATTGTACATGAAACTGCATGCTGAGACACAGTTGCTCACTGCTGTTGCTAGAAGGAGTATGTTTGATGTGAACTCTAAAAATAAGGAAATCACGAACTCTAACCCTTTTCCAGGTTTCCTGTGATAACTGGCAATGTATGATGTTATGATACAATGTATTTTAACTGTATCATGGTGAAAAGAATTCCTGACATTCCTGATAATGGCAGCTGGTTATACTTAAGAAGGAAACACATCTTGTTCTCGTTATTCACCACTACCTCTGGGGAGGAAGACAGCATCTTTCATACACTTACAATTGGTTCAAAATTAAATTCCTTGGCATCAAAAACATTGAATAACTTATGTCAATGTCTGACAAGGTAAAGTAATGTATGAAGGATAGAGTCCTACTTTTAAAATTAATCATCCTTAAAGAAACCCCAAAAAAATTGATGGCAAACTGGTCTCCCAGAGACTGTTAATGTACTACAGCAAAGAGAAAATTAAAGGATTTTAAAATAGTTTATAATTATACAGGGAAAAATCCATCCAGGAAGAAAACAAAACCAAACCACCACACAGCAAAAACATCACAACTTTTAACTCCGACATTGGCAACCCCTCAGCTGGTCCTTCACAACTTCGGATTCAAGAAGTCAGACGTATTATGTGAAATGCAGCAATCCACAAGCAGCAACAAGGTCTTACAGATGTGTGCAGACTTGTCTAAAGGTGTCAAAGAGATTAAATCCCAGCAGTCGAGGCAGCCAGGGTCAAGGACAAGGGAGTTTACAACTTCAGCATGTGTCAAACTTGCTCATCAAAGTTAATACTTTCTCCAATTACCTTTTCTCCTATAGATCTTCAAGAAATGGTCCCTCAACTCTGGCCTCAAGGATAGTTTCTGAACTTGTGAAAGCCTGTGACAGTCACCCTCATCAAGCCTCGCTGTGCATTTGGAGTGTATTTTGTGACCTTGTGGTGTATAGAAGACACAGCAAACGTCGTTCAGGTCCAGCCTTCCTAAAACATACCTGTGCCTTTAGGGCTGGATATTGGCTTGTAGAAGTCACAGTAGGGAGATTACATGCAGAAATGTAACCTTGGCTAATTATTTCATTAAGAATAAAAATTTAAAATCAGGCAGTAATAAATTCTAGTCTTCCTGCAATAAAACATTTGCAAAGTAAACGACTCCCAAAGTATGAATTTCACTGGATGATTCGGACATAATTTATACTTACAATTAACTTCTTGCCGGCAGCATCACCATATAAAATGAGACACCATTCAACACATTCAAGGCAACATCATTGTACACACTAAAATTAAGCATCCTAAAGATAGTTATCCTCAGAATAATTATATCAAAGTTTCACTAGCACTTTGGACAAGTCTGTGATAACACTTCAGCTTAATATAGTGACCAATTTTAACTAAACATTTGTTTAACATATTGTTCTGCAATATGGATTTAATAGTAGTTTAGATCTGTAATCTTGGTGTTTTTCATTAGTCTGTAACCTTTCATTGTCATTTATCTACACTATGTAAGCATTAAGTCTGTGGGACTATGACCAGTATGCCAAGGTCAGGTCTGTTAGAAAAAAATAGAAGTCTCTTTATTAACAACTTCTTTAAAATCTGCTGTAATTTCTAAACATTCCTCAGGAATGCAATTATTTTTCAGTGCCATGAATTTCAATACAACTACTTGCAAATATTGTATGAGAGAAAAAGTGTTCAAGAACTTCAAGGGTATTTGCAGTAACAGACTGAGCAGAGGCCTTTGATTGCAAAATATAGCCAGTTAACCACGGGAATAGATTGCCTAGACAGTGGGGAGTAGACACTGCTGGTAGTCTTTAAGAGCAGGTAAAACAGGATCCAGGATACATGGAGGTGGAGCTGACCCTGCCTTACACCCCAAGATTGTCCTTCCACAGTCACCTGTTTCACTGCAGTCCTTCCTTGGCCTTACCCCTTATGTCTGTATTTAGCTTTCAGCTCATTCTTAAAGCCCCAGCCACCCTTATACTCCAGAAACCACACAGAGTGACATCATGGACTGGTGTAATACTCCTGCATGTGCATTATTTTCTTTCACTTGCCTCTTCGTTGTATTTTAGGGAACATACACTCCCCTGTGTGCATGCATGCATAGACATGTAAATTTTAAGCACAAGAAGGTCCCATTCCTGATCAGCCTTAAAATGACTTCAAAATAAATGTTTGATAATGCTTGCTCCTTAATCAAGTTGTATGAGCACATCTCATAATGTCATCTCACAGCTATGATGCAGTAGGCAGTAGCTGAGACTGTACAGTACACAGAGGTGATACATTTTTTTCTAAAATAAAAGCATGAGTAAATATCTAATAGCAACACTAACTTTCATTATGTCATCAGTTTTGAAGAGGAAATTACTCCACAGATTAATGAGGAATTCTACATGGAAGTCAAAGGTATGATGTAGTCTTATAGCATTAATCAAGAGCTAAATATGATCTGACCTACTTCAAACAGCCCAGGCTTTAACAGAGAGAAGATAAAAAGAAAGGCAGAGTACATATTTATCTCTGATGTAACACCAACAAAGCCAACAGAATTCCTTGAAGTTCAGTGTGCCTCAGAGCACCACATGGCAAGTGCCCCAGGTCATCCTGTAATCTGCAAGGTATGATGGATCAAAAAAGCAATGACATTTTCCATTCCTATTTAGGAAACATTATACTAAGAAATAAGATATCACAGGACTACATCTCTGAAAAATGTATGTTTATTACCATGCAAAAATGGACATATCAATTCACTAAACAATTTCACAAATTCAAATACGAATATACTCTAGGAAGTCCTCTGGAATGAAGAAATCACAAGGTTTCCCAGAAAAACTGATTTTATCTATACTGTGCACAGTAAACATAATTATGCTGTATATAACTCTCTTGAAAAGCAAGGAGAAATTAAATAGGTTATATTTTATTTTTCAAAACCCTAAAACTTGAAGATCATCCATCCATCTGATCAAGTCAGACTCAATATACTGATCCCCAGACATAGCGATTCCCTCTTCCTTAGCGCTGACACCAAACACGATAGAGTTCTCAGGCCCCCCTGAAGGTACGTTCTAAAGAGAGAGACATTAATAGATAATGACTGGGAAGAGAACACATAAATACCTTTTAAAAAATTAACAAACTTCAATTTCCTTGGACACATGAGCAATAAGAAAAAGTCACCTAGTATCTTTTTAGGAAATACCTCTAAAAATTTCTCAGTTATAACTTGCTTCTGCCTTCACACTCCATGACAAGGGCCACTATTTTCTTGTGATGATGAGGGGTGTGCACTCTGGCCAAAGTTGTTAGCAACTGACAGCACTTCACATTTAGCATTTTCAGTCACTCTGATCAGGATCTCTAACCCAAGTAGTGCATTTCCAAAAGAACAAGACCCTTACCAACAAACTGGGAATTCAGTAGTCCCAGGGAGGGGGGACTAGAGAAGCTGTTACTTTCCCACTATTTCCAGAGCAGGTCTATGTCACACTGTTTACGTCATGCATCATTCATCTGCTGTGATGAAACGTAACCCCGCGTCTTAAAAAAAGACCTCTGCAACAGTGAGGATACTATATCTTTGTGAGAAGTGCTTCACATATTTTCCATGGGCATCAACTGCTGCTGCTTCTATTTAAATCTGCGTGGTCCTCTTCAGAGGGCATTATTCACTTCAGGAAGTCCATTCAGAAGGTGCTGAGCATAAGAAGCAGAGAAGCCAGGATGGCAGCAGACAGCAACATGGCTCCTGAAGAAAAGCCGAGCACTGCTCCTGTGAAAAGGGCTGTCCACAAGATTCGAATGGCCAGCCAGGTCTTCAGCTTGGCACGAGGCTGGCAGCAGTGGGCATCTGACCACCACATAAAGCAAGAGCAAGAGCCCTCTGGATGGGTCCCCACTGCAGAAGGCTCATCAGCTCAGCCTGTACAAGAAAGTTCCTTTGAAAAACGGCAAATTCCATCTGTAAAGAGGGACCAAGAAAAAGATGATGAAAAATCCTTAGCAAAGGAATCGGTGACAATAAGAGATGCTGAAAAAAAATCAAGGGAATCAGATGAAGCCCTCAAAATGTTCAGCATTAAAAGCAAAGAGGTGACCAAAACAGTTGTCAGCAAAGCCTACGAACGAGGGGGCGATGTCAGCCTCCTCAGTGAAAGATATGAGAACAACAACAGCTCTGAGATGACCAAACTCAAAGAAGAATCAAGTGATATTGACAAAATTCTTAGTAGCAAATTTCCTACAACCATAAGGAGAAAGTGTTCAAATGTGGTATCAGAGCTGACCAAGGGCTGGGAGAAGATGGAAGAAGAGGACAAAGATGGGGCCAAGGAAGAGCTGCTCCTTAAGTGCCGTGATGACAGCCTGGATGCCCAGGACAGCGGCTATGGGGAAGCAGACGACAAGCTCGAGCAGGAAGAGAGTGACCGGGAGGTGACGGCTGTGAGGATTAAACGGCCTGTACCATCTCTGTGAGTAAAGCATCTTCATTACATCAACACAAATGGCAGAGGGGTACAACTTCCCATGAGGAAGATGGGTGGGGAAATGGTAGGAAGTGGTCAAAGATAAACAATTATTCTTGATTCAGAAGAAATGAATCTAAATTCAGGAGACCTTTCACATATCACTCTGTGCTTAAGTAGTCAGTCAACAACATCAGACTACAGCCTAGGGTTTTATGTGCTATGTACATAATACACGAAGTCAGAAAGTTATATTTGGGAGATGTTAATTATATTTAATTTTCACACTGGATTTACTGGTTCATCAAAATAACTACTTACTTGTTAATACTTCAGTCCATATTTCAGAATCACAACTTTTACCTCATCTAGAGCCCTCAGCTGTTCATTTATTTCAGCAAATGTTGTCTAAACCAATATATTTGACAAATAATATTTCCAAATACTTATTCATTATTTTGCTTAGTATAAATTGTAAATATTCTCAGGAGCAATTTGCAGAGAGTGTCCCAAATTAGCGTTGCAGGTATTACTTCCAAGTACTTCTTACCAAAAGTTGGGTTCACTGCTTCTCTTTGGAAGCTTTCCACGAATTTGGAATTCACCAATTCCAAGAAAGGAAACTTTCACAGTATCTTGGACCCCAAGTTCATACCATATCTCAATAGCCTTTCCAGAAATGAAAAACTGGATCAGCACCAATGATGAAAAACTGATGAACATGCCAAAACAGATTTTGTGATCTTTCTGCAAACAGGCAGGCAGGCTGTATCACGGCCCCTGTTTCGGTTTTACACCTCACTACTGGTGAACATTACCATGACCATTAGACTGTGACTAACACAGTTACGGATTTCAAACATACAGTACCTTTTAGCACAGCTGTCTGAACGCACAACCCCAGAGCTATTTTAACTATTCAGACAGGATTAGAATGATGCTTTGCTGTACAGCTGAGCAGTCAGCTCCTGTAAGAAGAAAATGGTTAACAGCCCAAGTGAAAAAAGCTCTCCAGTAACCTAGGGCTTGAAAGTTTGTGGTACCTGCTTTTGGTAAGGACTGTGTGCACCATTCCTTCATAGAAGTTGGGACCTCAAACCAAAGATCCTAAATATACAGTGGAAAAAGGATACATTTGCAAGACTTATCTGTAAACAACATCAATTAAAACAATTTTCTCAGTTTCAAATGTTATTGTAGAAACAGACCAACTATCTAGCTTCTGTTATACTTTTCTTATATTTTCCTTGTAAGTCCAATTTTAGTGCTGCTACCTAGAAAAAAGATCGATTTAGCCATATTTACTGCGGTCCAAATGACTGAAACTACACCCTCTATGTTACTTAGAGCTCTCTCTTCCACTGAAATCAGACACAAAAATAATTTTCTTCACTTACAGTACTGCTATCGGGACTGGATTTTTTAACTATTCATTTTAAAAAATTTATTTTACAGCTTCAGAATATCATATTTTAGCCTGCTACCTTTATGAACCTTTCAATGTGGTTTAATCGTCTTCAAAAAAGTCATAAGTACACATTTGTTAAAGAGTTATCTCTCATTTTCCTCTCTACATTCCTTCCTCTCTACATTCCAGGAAAAAAAGCACTAGTGCAAGTATTTTGTTTTTCTCACATCAGCACCTTCATTATTTCCAGCTGCACCACTTACTGGAATAAGGTTGCTTCCTTAGTAGAAGGCCTCTTAACTCCTACTGGCATAAGAAACACTATTGTGTTCCTGCTTAGGAGCAAAAGGGATGCAACAAAAGGGATATGAAACTCCAAACATTAAAAAGGAATTAATATCTTTCCCCTACAGACAGAATCAGGGTGAATATGCAACATGGACATTATTTGCCTAGAAGGTCAGAATGCATTTAGGGTGATCGTTCTGGTTAACAGGTTAACTTAGTTGATTGTTACATGTAAAGCAGTTCTTACAGTGGGTGAAAGTTCAAAACCTTCATTTTGGATGCACAATCCTTTGTGTAGGTGCAGTAGAAACATGAAAAAATGCTTCTTTGTGTACACAATTCACATTGTTAACTCGTCATGAAGCTAAACAATGGCAAAAAAGGCACTTCAGCCACCAGAAATGGTTAAATTAGAAGATGCATTAAGAAAGTACGTTTTTTCAAGCCCACATGAGGCACGATAAAAGCAAAAGGATAGATACGGTGGTTTTCTCAACCATTGAGAAGATGATTTGGATGAGGAAGGTGATACTAACATTCTGCTAGAAAGGAAAATTAGTTTCAGTAGAAAAAGGAGGGAATACATTCTAGACCGTTAAATTGAAGCAAGCAACAAAGACTTCACAGCCTCCTGCTGTCTCACTCCCCCTCTTCTCTCCTCTCAACCTGGAGAACTGAAGCTCTAGGACTTTCATCTCAGAGGTCATAGTCCCTGGAGAGAAGGGGGAGCAGATGGCTGTGTCTGAGGGATAAGCCTTCCATGATGATAGCTACTCATCAACTCCACTGAGACTGCTAGCATCACTTCTTTGAGGCAATTTTGATTCACTTACTATTTTTTTCCCCCCTGCCTTAACTGATACCTTCCCACATGAAGAGCTGGTGAAGCAATCAATCTGAGCTTCAGCTGGAGTTCAGACTGTGCTGGCACAGGGTTTCTGTGGCCTTTGGAATAACCATAGGCTTCAAGAGACGAATTCCTTTGCATAGCCAAACCCTGTGCCCACAGTTCCTCTGGGCAATGAAGGCACAATTCAGGTGAAGGGACAAAGGATCACAGCTTTCCCTTTCTCTGTATGACAATAGCTTATAGAGAGGAGCACTTGGTTTATGGTTGGGAAACCAAATTGTCTGGCTTTACCCCACTAGTATACCTTAATGCTTTCCTGCCAACACCTACCTGTTAATCACTTATACACACAAAATCACAGGTACAGACACGCTGCCGGCTCTCAGGATGCTCTGTAGTCACACCACAGAAACGTGCACTTGGCAACTCAGTATGCTCAATTCTTTTGATGTTTTTTCAAAAGATTGATAGGGAAGAGGATTTTGGAGCTTTTTAAACACAGTTTCTCAATACAGCTAAGCCAATCTTAGGGCGGCTCCACAGCTAATAAAGTAGTGCAGCTCTCCTAGCTCTTTTTCTATCCCTGGCACTAAGTGTTTGCAATTCTTGCCCTAGCATAGCTCTGCCCAGTACTGGCATCTTTCTGGTGCACATATCTGAACTGAGGACAGCTCTATGACTCCTACTCTCTATTTCAACCAGCATAGTAGAAAACAAAGGAATGTCCAAACAGCAGGGGAACAGTTTTCTGCAACTTTGCAGCCCTATGTACTGTTTTGCTAAGTGTATTTTGATTCCCAGCATTGCTGTTAATATTCAGCTGACATTGCTGGGGAGGTTTCAGAGCAGGCTTTTGGGGAGTAAAAATATTAGAAAACAAATTGCTTTGGCACAGCCACAGCATAGTATAGTCCCTAGCTGAGTTCTGTACGTACACACTGACAGGACGTGGACAGCACAAAGACTAGCTCAGATTATCTATAGCTCCCCCACAACATGTGGGATTGGCCATGAGAGGAAAGAGTGGCTGCCTGCAGTCATCCAGAACTATTACACACACACACACACAAAAAAAAAAAAAATTCTCTGAAGGTCTTTCCTTATCCTTTGTCCTTGACACTTTCAGGCTTCTACCCTACCCATGGGAATGTGAATTTTGGATTTCAATATTTGTTCAGAACCATACTTGAAATATAGAAGCATAGAGCTACTGCACTCGATTAGCTTTTTGTTATTGCTTTAATCATTGACATCTAGTACAGAGGACAGATTTTTTCTAGGCACCACCCTCTAGTTTTCAGCCAGGTCACACACCTGCAGCAATCAGCATCTCTAACCTCAGGGCAGGCACACTTCAGGCTTGGCCACGCAGGCAGGAATGGGGAAGGTACAGAAAGTGCAGGTAATCAGCAATATACTGTTTTTCTCCCTTTCAGAATTATGTCATTCTGGGGAAAAGTTTGTCAAAACAGGCTCAGATCAGGGCTGGAAGGTGGTAGTGGTAGACAGGATAAAGCTGTGATCATGGAACTTGCCTCTAAGTGCAAACTGAATGTGGATGAGCAGCCCCTAGAGAACTAATTTCGAAGTGGTGAACTCGTGCCACCTGGTGGATTCCAGCTCATCCCAAAAAACACAGTAACCCAGTTACAGCAGAGATCAATAAACAGCAGAAGTGCATCAGGAAACGAGGAGATGCAAAACTCAGGTGTGTTCTGTGTCTTTCAGCGCCAGCCGGCTGAGCGAAGAGGCACGGAGCAACGCGCGCAGGAAATGCAGCGCCGTGCACAGCCTCAAGGACAGGTGGCAGGAATGGGCTGACCAGCACATCATAACGCAGAAGCTGAACCCCTTCAGCGAGGAGTTTGACCATGACCTGGCCATGTCCACGCGCCTGCACAAAGGAGATGAAGGATACGGCCATCCCAAGGAAGGAACCAAAACCGCTGAGAGAGCCAAGAGAGCCGAGGCGCACATCCACCGGGAAATCAGGGACATGTGCTTCATCATTGAATCCATGGCTAGGCCACGGCCTGACGGCAAGATCCAAGTCACTTTTGGGGAACTCTTCGACAGATACGTTCGTATTTCAGATAAGGTTGTTGGGATTCTGATGAGAGCCAGGAAACACGGGCTGGTGGACTTTGAGGGAGAAATGTTATGGCAAGGAAGGGATGATAATGTCATAATTACTTTATTAAAATAAGTAGGCTATAACCAGAACAACTTTTGGAAAACTTTTCTCCCCTTCTCCCTTGCCATCAGCATTTGCGCACTTTGAATATAAGATTCCCCTGTTCTCTACAGAGAAAAGACAAGAGTATTTTTTGAAATATGTATTTTATAACTAGTGCATGATGACCCAAGCATCCAAATGGACTTCATTTTTTACCAGAAGTGCTTGCAGGATAATTATGTTAATTACTACATGAAAAATAAGGAGAAAAATCTATATTGAATATAAGCAGCTGATGATAAAAGCCCATAGCAATATAAATCGATACAAATTAATTCCAATTTCTACTTCTTCCTACATTAAGATATTCCCAACCTATTTCAACTGGAATATCAGGAATATGAAACATGCCAGATCAGAAGCTGAATGACAGTATAAACTCAGACTAAGTTTTTGATCTGCAAAATGGTCTTGTGCATGCATTCCTAATAATTTATTTAAATACAAGTAAAATTATTTTAATATAGAATCAAGGACACCACATTTGTTTTCTTTACAAGCACGATATGCAACTACTACTGCATATAATACAATACATGCTTACAATTATCTTGTGGCAGCTGTTGAGACAGCTTTCTCTTATATATCACATAAAAATCCTTCTTTTTATAAATGGGGTTTTATATATTCATTGTATTTATATAACTAATTTTTTAGATAGTTTCCTATTTAAACTTAAGGAGGTTGAAATGTAATGAATAAAAAAGTTTTGATTAGCTAGCTACCTAACAAATACTTTCTATGCAACATTGTGCAATGTCTCATCCAATTATCTATGCAGATACTATTCTTTTAAATACAGGGAAAACTAATATGTGACATATAAAAACTAGCCAGGTACTTGTACTTTTGTATACAGCAAAAAAGTGACTAAAATCATCAACTTCTATTGAAAGGTACCTCTGTGAGAAAAGAGAGAAACAGTGTTCATAACTTTGAGGAAAATATTGTTCCATATTACACAGAAATGCTGACCTAATTTTACAGCATTTGCCATTCCAATGCCACTGAAATAAGGTATTTCAGTCCAGGTGATGCTGAAGAGGACTAAATGCTAATGAACTAGTACTTCTAGGACTTAAAGTTGTATTATTCACAAATCTGAAACCTCTGTAAGGTCTCTACTCTCTACTGGATTAGAGAGATCACTATTTCTCTACTACTGTAAAAATAGCTCTCTTGGTAAAATGTGTGTACTTCACAAGAAAAGCATTTGTTTCAGAGCAGATGCCTGGGCAAATAATGAAAGCGGTTTTTTTTCTCCCTTAGGATTCTTTCAAACTGAAAGAGCAAATATCTTCTTACAGAAGTAAAGGTGTATGAACATCTTGTCTCTCTGATAAAACAAATACTGCTGTTTTATTATGAGTACAGGTACTCCAGTCTGAAGCTCCAATGTACAAATAAACCAAATATTTTATAACTTAGTGACACAAGAACTGACTACTATATCTATTCTAAGTCTATGTAAATCACTAGTATTTCAGGCGTAATTATATTGTGACTCTAAGGAAGAAAAAATGAATTGTAAGATGGAATCAGTGGAGCTTATTTAATGTTTTCTTGAGATCTCTTAGACTACTCAAGCTGACCTACAAAACTGATGTCTTAGTGCAGTCTTACATATCATAATTTTTACCTGCATATTCTTAACTTATTCTTTATGTCTTTATATAATGACCTTTATAGCTGTCTAAATGGTCTTGACAAAATTTTGTTGTCAAAGGAATACATGAACTACAAACAAAATCCTTAATTATTTACTGGGTTGTTCTCCCACACACTAGAAAACAAATACATGTGCATATTCTGTGATGTAAAATATCAGTAAGTTGCTTCCAAATATACGCACATTCTCATTTTCACAGCCTGTTAAAATATTTCATGTGAAAGTTTCTCTGTCCAAAGCACCAGAAAAAGACTTCACGGTACATGGCAACAGACCTTATACAAAATACCTATACAAAGAACACTCACTAAAGGCATGTAAGTGTTAAGTGAATTATATATTTCTGCTCGTGAGAATTCTCATCTTACCACAGGAAACACAGCAGCTGTAATAATGTAATCACTACTATACTTCTTCAATGTATAGCTCACTGCAGATAACTTGAGCCTCCTATTCAGTCATCTCAATGTTAAAATCTATGCAAAATAAACCAAACCCCCAACTTTTTCTATTCTTCCACTCAAACTATTTTATTTCCAATCGGATGAGAAAACCACGTGACATAACTAGTATTTTTTCTCATACTACTCTCCACTATTTACCTTTGAGTAGGCAGTATCATGCAAAGCCTTCTAATTTCTGAGAAGAATTTACCATTTTTGTCGAAGAGAAATATTAAGTATTGATATAAGTTATGGTGTATGGAAGCATTTAATGTAGGTTATATGCTTTATAACATTTTTTCACGTAAAGTTGTGTGACATGTTTATCCATGGAAAGTAGGAGAAAATAAATCTGAACTCATTAAAAAGAAACAAACAGAAGTACTCCATGAATTACCCAGCCTAACTCTACTACTATACTGTTACATTCCTGTGAAACTAGCACAACCTCTGCCAAATTTAAATATTCTAAGCAGAGAGATGATAAAGGTCAAAACCTGCTTTATTAAAGCAGTTTCTGTAAATTTTTATTTAAGACCTGCTTTCCTAGTTCTGACTTGCTTTGAAAATAAAACCCTTAACCTTTGAGACAGTGAGCAACTCAGTTACATGGTAGCTTATAGTTGCACATTATTTTCTTAAATACTGTATTCACCCCCAAAATGTTTTACTTGAAACAGAGCTCCTGCACTCTCCTGTTTGAGGCTAGTGCTGCTTTTGCACATCCTTGGTAGTGAAAAAATTGTCTCTTCTTCTGTAGGAACTTACATACATTTTTCATATTCTAATGCAGCTATCAAGCTTAAGTGACAGCATGGAACTTGTATCAGAAGAAATAAATTTGACTTTTAAAACTTTGTATTTTTCCAAGTCTTATCACAGTTGCTGCAGTGGCTTGAAGCGAGGGGAAGGTTCACTGGACATGTATCCCACCCAGTAGAAATCAGCTCCCTCCTCCACAGCAATAATTCCTTCTTTAAAAACGTTTCTGTTCAGCCAAGGTTCAGTAATGCAGGTAATTTTTAAAACAGGGGAAGGCTATTGAAATAAAATGAGCTGTAGTGAAGAGTGTAATATTCATGATGATATGTACAATCATTACTCATCACAGAACAGATACTGGCAAGCCCTAGTCCCACAGCCATTTCAGCTGCTATGTATGTACACATTGCACCACCTCAGCATCTCAACTAAAGCCACTGCTGAAACCTCAGGCCACAAAGCAGTTTAGCATTCAACAGTACATGTACTATTAGCAGTGTAATTATCACAACAGAAAACAAACTACAATTAGGAAGCTTGTCAGATAAGCAGGACAGCAGAAAGCAGAGCTGGCACTGGCACTTCTGCAGTGAGACAGCCAGCAGGACCACTTTGGTTTGCACATACTACACCAAGTGTACACCATTCCCCCGGCTGGACAATTCTTCTCTCTGCTCCAGAACCACAGTGTAGCTCAGTATCACTGCAGTAGCACGTACTCTTAAGGGGAGAAAGAGGAGAACTCTGTTCCCTTTAATTAAGCTCCAAACTGCAGTGACAACAGTAAAATAGCCTGATGACATCTGTTCTTTTATGAAGGGAGAACATAAAAGTGAGATTTTAGGATTAAAATACTGAATGAAAAATACAAGATTATTATTTTTTTATTTGAAGTTGAAGGAATAGTCAACGTTTGTACTCATCTTCCAAGAGCAAGTTTTATGCAGACATTCTAATTCCTGTACAAAAAAATAACTCTAATGCAATATAAACAGGTGAGCAGGAGGATGTAAGCACAAGCCGTATGTCATAAATTATGACCATTTTGCAGGTTACACAAAAGCAGTAACTAACAGAGACAGGATTTAGAGCCAAAAGATGATACTTTAAGAATCCCGTGTTTGGATTCCAGGTACCCAAACAAAACATCGAGTTACTCAGTGAATCCATCCAAGTACTGTATGCTGAGACACAGTCTTCTGGCAGTGAACTCCAGATAACAGGTCTCATAAGCCTTCAGTGTACATCAAACCCCAACTCTTTACAATCACCTTGCCAGGAAAGATGGAAAGGAATTCTACCGCAGAAAATGCATAATGAATTGAAGGCAGGAGGGACACCAAGACAGTGCCTTTGATCTCATCTATACAATTTTTTATGTGTGGCATACAGAAATTAACTACATCTCTGGTAACAAAATTCATAGTCTTTCATAAGTAGACACTCACTGCTCTCTATAGATCCCTTACACAGCCAGTTGCTTCACTAAGTGTTGCCACAGTCACTTATGCTTTAAATCAAATGTCCTGCTATTCCTTAACTAATTTAGTATTTTACAAGCATGATTGCTACTGTACTGCTTACCAAACACTATCCTTGATTTCCACTTTTTTGCTTCCTATTTGCTTTTCCAAGACTGGTCCGATACTTGGAAACATTCAGCTACTGAAAATTTTTGTGTGCTTTCATTTAATTCTTCAAAGTATAATTCTTTATAAAATTCTTCATACTAGCCTTTTAAGAATCTAAAATATGCTTTATTTGCAATATGAGCTTGGGATAGAGACTGTGCAGTTGCATTAATGGTTTTGTCAGCAAGACTGAGACTTTTCTTTTACTCTCCCCCTCTTCAACATGGTTGAAGACAATGCATTTCCTTCCCATTGAGCTTTAAAAAGTCTCAAAAATACCAAGGAAGATGAGAAAATGCATCCTATACATTCAGTTATTAAATGAACAGCAAAAAACAGCATTTGTGCTTCTACATAAACTCCACCTTCTAAATAAACTCCAACTCAAGTTTATTTTTACATATATTTAGATTTATTTGCTATACATCACTGTGAGCTTATAGTACTTAAAATCCATACAGGATTTTTTTTTTGTTGTAATAATCAGTTGTAACTCCACAAAGACAATAATACTGCTGTGGAAGACCAAAGGGGAGAAAAGCCATTTCAATTTATTTACAGTTCCTTATTTTGTAAACATTTACTCTACACATTGTACTAAGTTCTAATAAGGATAAAGAGATATACATAGAGACAGGAAACAAAGCCCTGTTTTTCTATTCATATTGAGCATTAGCATATTATAGATGAAACATCTGCCCTTTCTCATTACCATAGCAGTAAGCTGTCTTCAAATAAGTTTTTTTTTAACTTTCCAGAAATGTAAATATTTTGAAATAATATACAACTACATCTATGTAAGCCAACCCATTTGGCTTTTATTCCATTTCTAGAATAATTTAAAGTGCTATAAGCAACCCGTCAATCAACACTTGTCTATAATAACAAAACTACTTTAAACATTAATTTACAAGATAATATACAATGTTTGTCTGAAACAGCTGAAATTTCAGCACAAAGTCAGTCACTGTCACACTTAACAGCAATTTTTTTGTTCTTTTTTGCTTTGTTTTTTTTTTTTTGCAGAACATAGAATAAAAGCTTTGAAACAGTTTTGTTGAGCTGTTATTGCCACAATGGCTTATCAGTTTTTCTACAAAAGTGGACAAGAGCTACTGGAACTGTATTCTAGCCTGTCATTTATTTTTTGAGGTCACATGACAGTAAGTTTGCATATTCCACAAGTCTACTGAATTACAATATTGTCTACCTATGATACATGATGTCATTTTAATCAGAGCTGGTGCTAATTGTAAATTTACAACATAGACCCACTCAAAAACATCACAAGTATTTTTTTCTTTGGACAGGAATAAGCTATATTCTTGGAGCTGATGTGCTACACGGCTACAACAGTATAACAGTATATATCTGACACTTTATGTTGAAGAAAGATGCATCTGTTTCTGTACTTTTAATGCCCTACTATAGCTACAAATTGTTCACTGAGTTTTGCTTGCTTTAGCCTTTTAATTTTTTGGAACTATCATGTTCTTACATTCTCTTGCTATTTTGTAAGTCTTTGCCACATAGCTCAGTATTGTCAGTATTTGTCCCAAACCTGCAGATCATTAACAGCATGTGCAGAACACTCTTTAAATACAATCGGCATGCAGCTACAACACGTATTAACTGACTTTTTTCTACACATGAACAATAAACAAGATGAGTGGCACTGTTGACTTTGGATATCTTCTAACTTCACCATGTGTGTACTGGGATGCGTTAAGAAGGAATGCTCAGCTTCTCATCCATTTGTGGCACCACTTGAATAACCCATCATTGGTCTGGACCAATCTCTGTAGTGCTGCTGCCAAATACCCACACGCAGCTTTCTCAGAGGTTCACAGAGGGCAACTTCATTCATAGACATAATTTGAATACAAAAATAATGAGCTATATTCAATGAAGCAGCCCCCTAGCAGGATTGCAGGAAAGGTGTGTGTGGGAAACCTGGGAGGCAACTGTAATATGGATAAGAAAATTTTGCAGGCCACAAGGCTCAAAGTAATGTTAATTTTTAGTCCACAAGGTCAATATTTTGTAAAAGAGTCTATAGCTTAGAAAAAGTATGGCAGTATATTACAGATGCAAGAGCATGAAAAAACATCTATTCAAAAATAATAACTAATGGCCACACCAAAAAATTAGAAAAAAAACAGGTAAGTAAAATAGATTATATTGCTCCTAGGGATTTTTAAGCTGCACTGATTCATGTCAGGTTTGGGACAATAACCTGTAGAAATAGTTAAACACTTATTCAAAAGCCCATATTTCTATGTCTTGAATAGTGAAGTCTTCTCGCTTAGAAAGTGTGTGATTCCCAAATGTTTTACACGAATGACTCCTTCCATGGTAGAGATCACCATCAAGCCAAAGAGCAAACTCTCCTCTGTAAGACAGACAATGTATTAAAGCAAAAGACTGAGGGAGTAAGCATTGAATCTATCAATGCATTTTTCATTCAGAATTCAGAAATGAGAAAGAATTCAAGAATTAGTTTTTAACACAAGTACCTCATTGCTGTTGATAAATTTATGCTACAAAGATTTTTTTTTTTTTTACTATTTATTATTAATTTGGGAATATCCCTTTTGCAGATATTCAGATTATTTTGCAGAAATTAAAAGCTAACTGGAATTCCTTGGTTTTCAGCCTCTTCCATTTTTATTAAAGAGATGACATAATAGCACCTTTATATCCCAAGAGAACGCTGATAACAAAAAAGGAAAACATTCCAGAAGCATATGCACCTGTATGGCGGGGAGGGAAACAACAGGACAAGATAATGTATGATTTCTGGAGACCCTGGCATGTTTTGGGATTGTTCAGTTTCAATTCAGGCCTCTTCTAGTTCCACATAATTTTCACATTTACATCCTTCCACAATCATAATATCTATCTCCTCTGAATACAGTAAGACACACATGCAAGTCAAGCATGGATGGTATTGTAACCATGCAGGGCTGAAACTTTATGCCACACTACGCTGAAGACAAACTTCCTGTTTAAGTTTTGTCAACATCAGAAGCTAAGCACCTGACATACTAAAGTTTCTTAGCTGGTAACTGTAGAATTCTGAGCTACCAAACAGAAGTAAATTCCAATTTTTCTTTTGAAAGGTGTTCAGACAAACACTTTTAACAGACTCCAATTGTAACTTACCCTCCTCCACCAAAAGCAAGAGAGTCCATGTCTCCTTTAATGAAGAACATATTGTCTCCTGTCCATTTAAAAACCTAAGGAAAAAAAAAAACCAAAACAGACTAGCAAGTAAAAATATCTGAACTTCTAGTTTGGGCAGAAGGGAAAACAAACATCAGTAAAGACAGACTATAGGTGGTTAGAGGCCAGTTTAATGAAGTTACCAAGTTGACACAGAAAATTCAGGAAGCAGATACTTGCAGATAAAAATTCTCTAAGGTTTTATATTAATTAAAATAAGACCATTCCAAACGAGGTCATCTTTGAGCACCAAAACTCCTACACAATAAAAAACATCAAGAAAATATGCTTAGATTAGATGATATGCCCCTTAAAAGGCTGTAGTTTGTGAATTTTCAGACAGATACCTGGAATAATTTAAACAGAAGAAAAATCTTCAATATAATTAAAGAGTTGGGTTGAGTGTGCTCTTCAGCATGCAAACACTACTGATTTACTGTGCGCTTAAAGTTTCCACGAAAAAACTAGCATGATGACCTTTTTTTTGGCCAACTTGTAATATTTTTCAGATTTACTATTAGATTTATTGAGTATTTTAATACAATGCACTTGGGGAGTGTAGGGGGGAAGGGAGCAAAAGCATACGAAGTCATTACTACTTACCTCAAAATCTGGAGAAAAAGTGAACATAAAGGTCTCCCCAGTGCCATAAAAGCCATCACTCACTTTAAATGGTTCAGATGCTAATGCACCAAAAACCTGTAGCAAAAATACATCAGAGCAAGAAAAACTTTAGAAAAACTACACAGAATCCAAGAATCTCTAATGTGATAATCTCTAATGTAACTGATAAACAAATCAGGTTGTAAATATTGTCAGATTTGAAATTCACTCTGTGAATTTCACTGTACCACTGCTTACACTGCATCACAGTTGTGAGTGCACTGAGATACGGTATAAGTGCTTTATGGTACAGTATAAAGTAAGAGCACTCTTCCTCAATAAAAAATGAACACAACAAGAAAAAAAAATCTGATGGACAAAAACTAAACTCAGAAAACTCTCAAAAACAACGTATACATATTTAAAATTTCAGATCAAAAGGTCCTTATTACATAGCTCCTTTTTCACTTCACTAGGCTATTTTCAGCAAGTTCCTAGCTGTAGCTGAGTTATCTTCCATGTAATTTATTAATTCCAGTCCAAATAACAGGTAAGCACTGCTTACCCTGTCTTACAATAGAGACAGATTTTAACACAAGGACAGGATGCCATCCAGAGGGACCTGGACAAACTTGAGAACTTGGCCTGTGTGAACCTCATGAAGTTCAGCAAGTCCAAGTACAAGGTCCTGTACCTGAGTCAGGACAATTTCCAACTTAAGTACAGACTTGTAGATGAACTCACTGAGGGCAGCCCTGAAGAGAACAACTTAGGGATTCTTGTGGATGAAAAGCTGGACATGAGCCAGCATGTGCTCACATTTTGTTGAGTTGCAATAAACTCTTAATTTTTAAAAAGTAGGCGCAACAGCAAACAATTAATTTGATGCAGGTAGTACTGTACATTTGAGAAGACACTGCTTAGACTCCATTTTTACAGAGCAGACAAGAGATAGGACTTACATACCAAACACAGTCTTTAGTCACAGTACTTACAGAAACTTCCTCATATTACTACCACTTTATTTCTTTACATTACCTTAAGAACAAAATGTCACTATACTGACAAGTTACTTTACTCATGAAAAATGGTTCCTTTACTTCAGTGAAAATGATTACATTTGAACATATATGTGACCAATGCTTATAATCTAAAAACCTGATTCTCTGGAACAAAGAACAAAATCAGTCTAAAGACTTGAAGATCCATGAACTGAGGTGCAGGTTTCTGTACCCTTGTTTTAATGCAAGTTCACAGGAAAACTGGCCCAAACTTCCTTTTTTTTGGCAGAGATACTTATTTCATTCAACATCTAGAATCCAACACTGGGAAGGTATTTCTCTCTTGTCCCACTGTCTCAATGTCAAGAACAGGTTTAAGAGAGAAGGAACTACTATATTTTTGCTTTTAGGGAAATCGGATCAAAATAAATGAATTGTTTGTTTTCCTGTTTGTTTCCAGAAGGCGCCTTTTCTTTTCCCCCGTATTTTTTTTAAAATTCAAGGTAGGCTTGAGATGAGTCCCTAAGTTATCAATACCTACAGTTTTTTACACTTTTAGTTTTTTAGTCCATTACTGGTTAGATGGACTCATGGGAATTTGCACTTCAAGACAGTATTTAATTTTCAGCTGATCTTTACTACCTGTAGTTCTACTACATGTAACTGTTAAGGTTAAAATTTAAAGATGAGTCAGAAAGAACTTATAATTGCTGTAGTCATTTATGCCTATTTCATACTTCACTGTCTTTGTATATGTAAACTCTAAAAAGCAGCATAGATGAGACACTTTTTCCTTTTGTTATTTCCAGCATCTGGGTCAGTATACTAAACTTCAGAAAACTGGGTGATAACTTTTCACTGTCAAACATTTTGTGACTTTAGACTGCACTGAGTATATGCAGATAATTGAACTTATATAGAGCATCTTTTAACATAAAAATCCATACTGAATTCAAATTAAGTTTCATCAATGAATATAACAAAATGGGCTGCTGAAATACATACTATTTCATATTTAAGTAACTACATGCATATTTTCCACCCTTCCAATTGTTTCTTAGTCCTCCAACTATCTGAGTCTCTGTATCCCAACTTCGTTTAAGGGCTCAAGTCATTCTTTGAGCAGGTCTGGTAGCTGAGCTACATTTAGGTACCTACGACATGTAGAAATCCAGATATCCAGATATCCTTAGGGACACTACATCTAGTAAGTAAATATAAGTAAAAAAGATAAAAGTAAATACAAGATTTCATTAACAAAAGACATTCCTTGAGAGGAATTAACCTTCAGTTAAAGTAACAAACAGAATTGTGTCAAACCTAAACTATATATCTCAGTTCAGCCTCTACACAGGTGTAAACTTTTCACGTAACACTTATTCCAGTGTTTGTCTCGGATCATCTCAGGGGCGTTATCTATATAACCAGTAAAACACAAAACTAGCACATTCTAACCATGTAGAAAACCATACACACTTTACTCAAAAGACTCTGAAGCTTTATTTCTAACTACGGATAAATTAAGCTATAAAGAACCTCAGACAGTCTCATATAATTCCCTACTCAATGAAGGACTGATTCCAAAGCTATAGGTTGACTCAGTTGTGTCCAGTTCAGCTTTGAGTACCCTCAGGAATCAGGATTTGACAATCTCTCTATGTTCTATATGCTTCAAGCTGAGTCTTGAAAGGCCACATTTTTGCTATAAGCAACAATAAAAGAAATAAGGCTTTACAGAAAGAGCACAATTTGCTTCCCAACAGTTATTTTAGTCCTTGAGAAGTGATGTCCATAGGATTTCTCCATGAGATCTGATTTTTGTGGCTAGTTGTTAGGGTGGGTAATTAACATTCCCATGTCCTAGGTTCCATGTCTCACTCTTCTGCAGTGCATAAAATACAGTCTGAAGAATGACTTATTATAAAACTAGACAGTCCTTGATGTAGTTAACTGCATTAATTCCTCTTCTAGACCATCACTTATTTAGTGACTCATGTTGAGGGATCAGGTACTAATTTCTTTTTAAATGGCTGTCAGGGTTCACTAACAGAAGAATATACCAGTAGATAGACAGACAATTCATAACAATTGTAATGACATAACTATAGATTTCATGGACACTTTTATTAAAGAATCTCCCAGAATTGACTGGAGCAGGCCATTTAGGTGGCTTTAGATTCCAAATTCCAACTAGGCATTGCTCAGCTCTTATAAAATTAAAGTGTGAAAGTTCAGTGGTTTTGCTGGTTCGGTTTTTTTTGTTTGTTTGGGTTTTTGGTTTTTTTTGAACAGCCATTTAAATAAAATTGTTAATTGATCTGAAAAAGAAAGCAAGATTGGAAAAGGTTTTTGAATAACAATTCAGTAAGGTGAGGCTTAGCAGCCTTTAATGAAACATTATGAAAAGTTACAAGGTACACTTGCTCCTTACTCAACCTATTATCAACATAATAAAAAAGCAGTCTTCATAAACATGGACAACAAAGAACAGCATCTCAAGGGAAGCAGCCCAGCAAATAAATTCATTCTAGTTTAAAAGAAAAGTGCTTCAACCAAGGATACGACAATTCCAGTATCTTTCATAAACACCAAAGATACAAAGTGGGCAGAACAACGAATGCCAAAGAGGACTGTGCAGGTACGCTCAGCAAATGTCAAGAAACTATCTGGTCATAATTCTGTCATTTTTCAAAAAGGCTGAATCTCATTTAGGATCTTCTCTGAACTAGAATCTTGGAAAACAGGCAGTGAACTTGGAGCTTAAGATAGGAATAAACACCTGGTCTTAAAACACATTTTTGAAGTGCACATATAATATTTATCTTAGCATACTGCTAGTGAACTATTCCTGGACACATTCTCCTATAAAACACTCAGTCTTTTTCAGTCATGGAAAGCAATTTTAAAGGATTATCTGCCAGGAAGATACAAGACATTAAAAAGAAATTAACCTCTTTCAAAAAAATCAATAGCTTCATAAATAAAATTAATAGCCCTGACTAATTACCAAAGAGCATAGTCAGTTACCATTGTCTTATTTTTCATGACTGTATATCTTTGCATGAAAAGGAGAAAGACTGTGCTAAATTTCCATACGTTTTGAACAGAAGGATAGTGCAAATTAATTTTCTGCTGTCAAATGCAGACATTTTTCATTACTAACATGAGACAGAACTACTGAAAACATCACTCTCACTACACTGGTGAAGGACTGAGCATGTAAAACTTGTCTGAACCATTCCTTCCGCATATGCTGCTCACTAAATAGACATGGATTTCCCCCACTCTCGTGTGGAACCTAGGTAAGATTTGGCATATACTGTAAAATATCAATTCAGTGACTACTTGACTGAAAAGTTCAAGGCATACTTTCATACATATTCGTAGGTTATGAAGCTGTAAGATAAGATTGACCAAGGTTTGTTTCACCAAAACAAAAAAAAAAAATTATGACATACCTATGAACTCCATGTTTTGACTGAGCAACCATGACACTTTCTGAACATTCCAGCCAAGATGCTCGTACACAGGAGGTAATATGAATGCATTCAGCAACAGACAAAACTACATAGTGGTGGCAAGACAGCCCTATCAGAAAAAGGACTTTTTTTTCTGGGACAGATAATCAGCTACTAGGAAGCAGGTACATCTTACTAATTTATCTTGAGAAGCTAATAAGGGAATTGGAGAAGTGACCAAAGTACATTTAAGAGACTGATGAGTCTATTGAGACATCTCAAGTCTATTCAATAGTTTTTGTCTTCAAGATTAAAAAGTAAATGAAGAAAATTCTTTTTAAAGAACTTCTGGGAAAGAGTGTGCTACTAGCAGAGAGTTAGAAGGGATTTTTCTTTTTAAGGTATCCCTGTGGCAGAAAACAATGCAAAAATCAAGTTGTGATTTGAATAAGAAAACATACCCTTCATTTACTGTTTTCAGACCCCCTAAATGATACGAGACCATGCTTCCTGAAAATAAAAATCGTGGTTACCAAACTGGGACGGGAAAGTGAAGTGAATGCTACAGATTTTACAGTGGTTCTGTCAATTTTTCATGGCAGCAGTAACACGCTTCCACAAGCAAACACAGAAGTTTCAGAAAAAGAATCAAGAAGTCTCATACTGCCTGCAGTGTTCACCTGTTACTAGATTACTCAAGAGAGGATGTTTGCTATTCAAATGGTGAGATGTGAGCCACTTCCTGAAATTCATAACCCAGTCAAAGGAAAACAGAGCACAACTACAGAGACTCAAAGAACAAAAGTTAATAATGCAACAAAGGTACTACAGCTCTTGAAAGATGTTGGCTGCAGCCACAGAATATGCCAAGAAGCACTAGCCACAGATGGCAACGACATTCCAACTACACAAGATCTTCCAGCATCAGGAAGTTTTACAGACTGTATTTCTTGTGCCTTAAGTGCATTAAAAAAATTAAAATTAAATTGATTAATTGGATATTACAAGACTCTTGCATTACAACAGCTAACTTACATCATTCAAGTATTTCCTATATATGTAGTATGGTGGAGGATTGCTCAACAGTGAAACACATTTCTAAGAAGAAAACTTGCTTGATACATACAATTTTATCTCTCATGATGGACTGAAGCACCAGCGGTTCCTTTATAGTCCTCAAACACTTTTCTTGATGGGTCCCCTACTTCCATACAAACATTTTCCTACCTGTCCATCACTGTCTTTGATAACCAACAGCACAGGTGTGTCTAATCCCATCATTGTCCGATACAAGGTCTTCAAGCTCATGCCATGCTTTGCAGTACTGTAGACAAGAGTCCATGGATAGCCAATAGTCCGTGGTGGAAGAGACTTTGTGAGCTATTAACAAGAAAATTATAACCCTTCATTTAATATATGCTTTATATTTAAGAACGTATTAAACGTAAATGAAAGCAGATTATGTTCTGCTCAACCACTTTTAAGTGGGCTTAAAACCTAAGAACTAAGCCTGAAGTTTCACACATTTATTTTCTACTTTTGGTCACTCAAGCAGGTTTCTTTTCCTACCTCTACTAGTGACCTACAGAAGAATGATTTATCAGCTAAAGAACATGTGTGTGTTAAGGTCTCTAAAAGGTTTATCCATATAATTATTCTTGCATAACAATATTGCATGTCCCACCAATGTCTTAATATTGAGTAAGTAGATCGCTCAAGTCAGCAGGTAACAAACAAGCTGAAGGGTAATGCTGCTTGTTGCCCTGTTTCTGTGCTTTTTAATCCAAAACTTCAATTAACATATTTGTAATTAAAACACTTTGGACTAGACAGCAAGAAGTCCACTGTTTTCACTGATGTTTTCAAGAAAGAATGAAAGTATGGCAAAGACAGACAAGAGTCTGTCAAAATACATGGTGTTAGGACTTTACAAAAAGCAACATTTTAGCTATGAGTCATGCTATGCTTAAGACACTTAGACACACACAGGTCTATGGTGCCAGATGGGATTCACCGAAAGAAACAGAGGGAGCTGGCAGATATGCTCACTGAGCCACTTCCCAGCATTTACCAGCATTCCAGGATAAGTGGGGACATCCCTGTTAGCAAATGTGGTGTCCATTTACAAGATGGGCTGTAGGGAGGATCCAGGAACTACAGGCCTGTCACTCTGACCTCAGTGCCTTGGAAGGTCATGAAGCAGGTCATCTTGAGTGCCATCATACAGCAAGATCAGGCCCAGCCAGGGTGGGTTCATGAGAGGCAGGTCCTGCTTGGCAAACCTGATTTTCCTCTATGACAAGGTGACGTGCTTGGTGGATGAGGGAAAGGCTGTGAATATTGTCCACATGGACATCAGTCAAGCCTTTGACACCATTTCCCACAGCACTCTCCTAGAGAAACTGGCTGCTCATGGCTTGGACAGGCTCACTGCTGGGTAAGAAACTGGCTGGATGATCGGGCCCAGAGAGTGGTGGTGAATGGAGTTAAATCTACTTGGTGGCTGGTCACTCGTGGTGTTCCCCAGGGCTCATTACTGAGGCCGGTCCTGTTTAATGTCTGTACCAATGATCTGGATGAGGAGATTGAGTGCATCCTCAGTCTGTTGGCAGATTACAACAACCTGGGCAGAAGTGTAGACCTTCTGGAGCTTTGCAGAGAGATCTGGACAGGCTGGATTGATGTGCCACGGCCAACAGTATGAGGTTCAATAAGGCAAAGTCCCAGGTCCTGCACCTGTGTCACAAAAAATCCCTGCAGCACCTACAGGCTGGGAGAAGAGTGGCTGGAAAGCAACCCAGAGGAAAAGGACCCGAGGGTGCTGCTTGACAGATGGCTGTGCATGAGAAGTGTGTGCCCAGGTGACCAAGAATGGCATCCTGACTTGTCCTCCTGTACTGAGCACTGTTGAGGCCACACCTTGAGTATTGTGTACTGTTCTGGGGCCCTCACTAAAAGAAAAACATTGAGATGCTGGAGTATGTCCATAGAAGGGCAGTGAAGCTGGTGAAAGGTCTGGAGAGGACTGAGGGAGCTGGGGTTGTTTAGCCTGGAGAAAAAAAGGCTCAGAGGGACCTCATCACTCTCTACAACTACCAGAAAGTAGGTTATAGCAGTCAGTCTTTTCTCCCAACACAGGACAAGAGAAAGTGTCCTCAAGTTGAGCCACTGGAGTTCTGGATTGGATCTTAGGAAAAATTTCTTCAGTGAAAAGGTGTCAAGCATTGGAACAGGGTACCCAGAGAAGTGGTTGAGTTACCATCCCTGCTGAGGTATTTAAAGGATGCATAAGACATGGGTGGCACTTTGGGAAAGGGTTTAATGGTTGACTTGGCAGTGCAGAAGTAACAGTTGGACTCGATGGTCTTAGCCAACTTCTCTAATATACACAGTTTATTTTCTTCTATTTAATATCACCCAAGGTCTTCTTACTGGGGTGTTTTACACTACAGCCACAGCATTTGTGATACATTAATGCACAAGAGTAAAAAATTACATATCTAAGTTCATACCTTTTCAATTTGTTCTGGCTGTAGTAATTCACTTGGATCACTAAGATTTGGCCGGAATGCTTCAGGCTCCAGGTCTGTTTTGATATTTGTTGCCTGTTTTGAATTGATATCTTCTCTTGTTGTTATCTACAAAAAGAATAGCAAGAAAATAAGTATTTGCCATCCTATTGGCAGACAAGGTAAACTTCACAGGTTTCAAACCATGCAGTTACTGATTATGCAAGTCCTTTGAAAGTTTAGAAATCCAATAGATTTGATCTGACCAAGACTGCCACTGTTTCCGATAGCAAGCTGGTACACAACTATATAACAATAACTTACACAGACACCTACTCAGAGGAAAGCTGTGGTTTTACGCTAAAACAACAAACAGTTCTCATACACAGCATAAGGGCTTCAAATGCTTTTCAGAAGATACTTTAAAAAGTTCTTGCATTTTAATACTGACATAGCATTCTAAGTGTAATCAAAAAAAAAAACAAAATAGGAAGAAAAGGAATCAAAACTTCAACACTGACATTTCTCAGTAGTTTCTGAATCAAAAGTCTTTTAGAATACTTAAGAAATTTTTCAGATATGCAGTAGACATCTGGGAAGACTGTTGACACATATTTTGAGCAAACCATTTGAATGGAGCCTTAGGAGTAGTGCTGCTCCATACGCTGATCTGCTGGAGTACTTATGGGAATAAAAGAAGAAAGAATTGAGAGGGTGGGGAGGGGAAAGCAGCAATAATACTTAAGTTGCATAGTGAGCATTTGAGGTCTGGCAAAGATGCACTATGCAGAAGGGTCCTGCAGTAGTTTAAAATACTTGACTTACATATCTACCCTGCTGAGTGGAAATGGCAGACACCACAAAATCCCTCATCATATGTAGCTCACAACAGCTTCTTACCCCAGTCAACACTCACTGGCACTTCTAAGTTAAAGTGCCATGTCTTGATAACCAGAATAGTTGCGATCCAAACAGATTTCCATCTATAAATCCAGCTGCAGGGATATTTAAAACTTGCTAGGGGATAGTGAACTCTGACAGAGGAGTAGGACAAAGTGAGGAAGTTAGTAAGATAAGCCACTGCAGCAAGACTTATTAAAATGTTGAGAGATTTGCTAAAGAAAAAAGAAAAAAGATTGAGTGCATCTGAATAATTTATCAGCCTAAATCAAGTTTCACTGAAAGTCAGATTGTCCAAATTAAAACCTAAATCCTCAAAATTTCAAGAAAATACCTGCCAAATCCAGTTTGCCACATCACTCATATGCTAAACATACAGGACACAACTGCACTATTTCACAATATCACCATGGTAAGCTTTGCCAAGCTTTTGTGAACTTGATTAGTTAATTAAAAAAAAAGCCAAATCAAAGAAAACTCTGAAATACAGATAGGAATATTTAAACAAATACAGCCACCTGAGCCAAAAAAAAAAGGACAGTCCTTTCATCTCCCTCAAGAACTATGAAAAAAGTTCCTATCACAAACTCTTGTTATTTAAAAATAGGCTTATAAAGTCACCATATCAAAGTATATTCATACTGTAACTCAATTACAGTATTAATTCTAAACCCAAGAAAAGGTGTGCTTAAACTGAGCATCAAGCAAAAAAAAAGCTCAAGCCTTCCTTTTTTCCATGGAAGGTAACAAGAACTTCCAACATAGACTATGCACTAATTTCCATATTACAACGAAAAAAAGCAATTATCCATATAGCTTCATGTACGAAAAGCTGACTTGCCTGCTGCTTTACAGAGTGCTATCTCTAAAATGTTATTTCGCAGTCCAAATATTTTCCACCTTAAATGCCTTTCATCCATCATAATACTGCTTCAGCTCCAGAGAAGTTCAGCATTGTTCAACTGTAGAGCAGAAAGCTTCTTCCCTTTGTTATTCCTTAATTCTGATTAAGAACACTATGCAAATCATTAATAATTTGGATTCAAGTGGTGTGGGGAACTGAGTTTTTTGGTTTAGAGTTTTTGTGGATTGGGGTATTTTTTGGTTGGATTTTTTTCCTTTTTTATTATTATTACAGTAAAGCAGTTTTCTTCTAGGAAGAACACTGCTTTGTAAAAGTAGTCAAAGAGTGTCTGTTCAAAAGAATCTGAGAGAAAGCACTCTAGCTGCAAAATTTGCAGATTTATTTCCCACCAAAGTTGGACAGAGCAGACTGACCTATAGTCAGATTCCAGGGGCTTCCAAGATTGGTAAATGTCACACAGACTACACCACATTTCAGACCACAACTCTCAAATTGCCTCAGAGCAGAGTTTATAGGCTGCAGCCCATCACATCGGATTTTTCTAGGCAGCCTAAACCTTGACTTTGGGCATATCAGGCGACAGGTATTTGGAAAGAGCTCCTACACTTCCAGAATATTAATACAGGGATTCTCCAGCACCACTTGCCAAAAACAGAATAGTTCTGTTCTCAAGCAGGAATAATTTTTTTTTTTGCAGTGCAAAAAAACAGTGCAGCGTTTGGGTTCAAGGTGTTCATGCTCATTATTGATCTATGTAATTGTACTACTTACAAAATATTTTTAAAGCAATTAATTACTGATTATTAAACAAACAGAAATAATAAAGCTAAGAAAATGTTTCCTTATGTGTAATTACCTAACAGGTAAAAATACCAAGATCAAAGAAATAAAAAAACAAGGATAAAACATTTTAAATTTTCAGCAGCCAAGTACTAGAGAAAAACAAAATACTCAATGCTTCTAAGGAAATCTAAGCTATGCTTTCCATCAGTAAGGTATGTATGATGTGCACAGCAGCTAACAATGTTGTAACTCTCAAAAAACTATGAAACACCTAAAGAGAATGCAAATGTCAGTTTCAATCCATAGCCAGAGACCTTCAAAAATCCAAACTGCTTTCAAAGTACTGTTTTGTGCGTATGTGTATGACCTTTGCCATGTTGAACCGCCTCAGTTACCTGCTTTTATAATGGGAAAAATACTTACCTATTTCACAGAAGTTGTGAAGCTTCATACTTGCCATGTACTGTGAGATTCTTGATGAAAAATTCCTATATAAAATTAAACACCCATGCAACAAGGTTTTGGATTCTTCACTTGTTTTGCATTCTTTTTAGGGAAGCTTCTAACACAACACACCAGTCTAAAGTAGAAGTTAAAACACAACACTGCAAGTCAAGCAGTACTGAGAACAAACTGTCAAATTCTAACAGAAAATTCCTGTGTGAAAAAGGTGGAAGTAGTAATTCCATCATAAATTACTGATTCCATCATAGAATTGCACAATTAAATACATCCAAAACAAAGGAATTTTCTGCTGGATCCTTGTAGTGCTGTAGACAAGACAAACCCACTGAGTGCAGGACTTGCCCTGATCCAAGACACTACAAAGAAAGATGTTTTAGTATCTGGAGATGTGGTTTAAACTACTGAAGAGGGCACCTGGAGACGTCTGCAGAGTGTGCGCAGTTCTTCGCTATTTAGAGCATCGATCCTGCGGTGATACTCAGCCACTGACACTACCTGAATATGGAGACAGGAAGACAATAATTCCACTGACAGTTGAAGAAAAGTAAAAAGGTATGAAAGAAAAAATTGGAGGAGAGTAATGAAGGGAAAATGCGCAATGACAACAAACAAACAAGAAGGGCCAAGAGATGTTTGTTTCTGCAAGGACAATGCACATGTAGGCGATTTTAGACATATGAATAAACACAGCAAGATTACGAAATAAACACTGAGGGCACTAGCAGTCAGATATCTCACTGATCTAGGATGAATACAGAACTGATATAGAGTGCATGAAAGTTCCCAGTATCAAGATGCTAAATTAAAAGTCAATCTGAGTTGCATGCCTTAACCCAAACTCTTCAGCCCAAGGTCCTCTCAAACATTCTTTACACTCAGATTAATGAATCCTGTGAACCTGGTTTGCTTTCCTAGATGAAGACTAGAAGCAAATCTCAGGCTTCTCAGTAAGCTCTAACTCTTGTGTCTGGCAGTGAAGATACAGTTAAAGACAATGTAGCAGAACTACAGTTTAATAACATTCCAATACCACCCGACAGTATCTTTATCCTGGACTTTCTATTCCCCTCCAAAGCTTCAGGAGTTGCTCATCTGTCAACACATTCACTTCAAATGGCATCTCCACTTTGGCAGGAGGTGTACGACCAGAAAGTCTTTAGTCAGAAAGCTCTAGAACATGCTGCTCTGGTGCAACAAGCTGGCTAACAGACTACAACAGTCATTTTGATGTAACTAGAGCAAATAATGTGATTTTGAGAACAACTCAAAATCATCATTGATATGAAAGCATCTTAAAACAGCTGGTGGAGAGATTAAATGGATGTCCCATGTATTAAGAGCATATTAAAAACTTCTAGAGCCTACCACAGTGCAAAGGAAGACAACCACAAGTCCAGCAGCTCCCCATCTACCTGTCCCTACTACAAGGAGTTTGGCCAGATACTCGCCACTGTCCTGAGTACAGAGCCCACAGTCATGCATGACTGGCTCTTGAGCAGCGATGGTTCACTCTACCCCATGCAACTGCAAGGCAAGGAAAAAGGAATACTTGTGACATCCAGCTTTATTACTGAATAATCCGTAATTACTAGCACTCAATTTATTTCCATTATTTTTATACTGTTCACTTAAAACAGATCAAGAATATCGTTGTAAATTGTATTGGCTTGTGCATTCTCAGAGTCAAATAGCTATATGTAGAGTTTTAACAGGATTCCACTCAAACATGTAAGTGAAAGTGTAGTTTTATCCTTTTATTTGCTTTGACACTTCATTGCAAATTTACACTGTTCTCACCAGCAACTTATGAACATAATCCTGAAAAGCAGTAATGTGAGGACCCTTTTGCCTTACTGCTTCTTTAAGCTACACCCTACTACATGTGAGGCAGTAGTTAACTTATAATATGCTGCAAACGTGTGGTTACTTAAAGACATTCTTGAGAAAAAAAATCTCAAAATCCCTGACATCATCATATAGTTGTTTTTTCACATGGTGGAAATGTAGACAGTATTATGGGCAATGCCATCTTGCCTTCAACCTCTCAAATCCATACTGTCATCATCCTCTATCTGTGAATTGCTTATCAGCTTTTTAACTCAGAGATTGACTTTTTCATATGCCACAGAGATGCCTTATTTTTCTTGCTTGAGAGAAACATGAATATCTATTCAAGTATGTACAATATAACAGCTTCTTGGCATGCTGAACCTGTTGCACACTGTCACATTCCATTTGTTTTGAGAACAAAAGCCTGAATAATGGCAGACCATTGGTATCCAATGACAAACATCATAAATAGCATGTCACAGAATATCAAACTAGCCACAGGAAAATTAAAGGAAAAGAGCCCACCCTCTCACACCCAGTGCTTATATTAAGTATACAGTCTATACTAAGTTCCGTGAGTAAACCATGAGACACTGTCTCAAGTTTATCCACTCATCACTGAACCAGGCTTCAACAAAGTATGTTAAGATACTGCAACCCTTCAGATGCAGCACCTGGACTTCTATATAATGCTGTCGGGGTTTGACACTGGCTAGAAGCCAGGCACCCATAAAAAACCCATTTATTCATTCTCATCTGCTATAGTTGACCAGAGGAGGGAGGAAAGAACAACAAACCAAAAGGCTCATGGGGTGAGATAAGGATTAAGAGAAAAACACTTTAAGGCAAAA
>VZTE01005134.1:2269921-2344566 GCA_013397775.1 Eulacestoma nigropectus | reverse complement strand
CACCTTCCTTTTTTGCCTTATTTTTAAGAGAAGATTCCTGTTCAATCAAAATGGCCTTCTGCCTTGTCTCCTTGACTTCTGACATTTGGGAATTGCCTGCTCCTGTGCCCTTAGAAGGTGATGTTTAAAAAGTGACCAACACTGATGGACCCCAGCATCTGCAAAAACATTTTCTTAGGGGAAACTCACTAATTCCCTGAGCAGTCTGAGGTCTGCTCTCCTCAGGTCCAGAATTGAGGTTTTTGCACTTTTCCTTCCATTAGCAGAGATTTTAAACTCAATCACTTCGGAGTCACTGTGGCCAAGACAGCTGCCAGTCTCCACTTGCTCACAAGATCCACCCTGTTGACAAGGAGTAGATCAAGGAGGGCATCTTTCCAAACCTGTTCTATAATGCTGTCATTCAGGATTTGTAGGAATATTCTGGCCTGGGTTGTACCAGCTGTGTGATGTTCCCAGTTAATTTCTGGCAAGTTGAAGTCTCCCATAAGGACAAGGGCAGTTGACTTGGAAGAGTCCCTTAGATCCTCAAAGAATAATTTGTCATTGTCCCAGCCAGGAGGTCTATAGTAGACTCCCACAATGGCATCGGCATTATTTGTTTGATTCTTATCCAGAGGCTCTCAACTGTGCCATTGCCAGCTGTGAGCTCCATACATTCTACCCCTTCTATTACATACAGTGCCACCCCTCCACCTCTCCTGCCCTGCCTGTCCCTCCTGAAGAGCCTGTAACCATCCAACAGGGCACTCCAGTCACAGGACTCATCCCGCCAGGTTTCACTTACGCCAGCGATGTCAAATCTCTGGTACTGGGCCAAAGCCTGGAGCTCCCCTTGTTTGTCCCTCATTCTGGGTGCATTATCATGGAAACGTTTCAGGTGTGGTACATTGTAGCCAACACCTCCTGAGGCAAATTGGGGGATACCATTAGTGTTCCTTTCCTCAAGTTTTGACACAGCGTCCCCTCAGTCATCACTGACCAGCCTGGCTTTGTCCCTTTCTCCTGTCCAGGCTAGTTTAAAGCTCTGCCAACGAGCTCTGCTAGCTCCTGTGCTAGAACTTTTTTTCCTTCTGAGATGGGTGAATACCCAATGATGGACACAAAAGTAACTGGGGAGTTAAGACTGCTGCCAAAGTGCAAAAGCGAGAAGCTGTATCAAAGTCAAAGAAAGAAGACCTGATAGTTAAAGACAACTCTAGGATCAACAAAGAGCATGGAAGTCTAATTTGTCATAGATATTCCCAGACATCTTTATGGTGTCATATACAAGCTTAAAAGGGAAGCTAATGATACTGTAAACCAAATATGTGATGTGTTGACAGAGAAGAAGTTTTTGGACTTGCAAAATATTGGTAGAGCAATCTTTGATCTGTGAGACTGTTTACAGGAAATGGCTCCCAGTTAAACAAGCCCAATACCAACTTCCTGCATTCAAATCTAAGAAGATTTGTTAGGCTGGCTTCAACTTAAACAGAGAAGAATGGACACAAGTTCTTTATCAAGCCTGAGAGCTTAATGCTTGGCCTTGTCCCCCCGCTTGGAATGATGTGCTTAAAATTCCATGCATTTGTCTGTACAAGAGGACCATCAAATCATAGGTTTCATTGTCAAATGTTGACATTCAGCTTAGATGACATAATTATTACAGACAAGCTTTCTTATAACTAATACAACATTGTGTGTCCCATCATCAGGAATCAAAGAGTGTTAAATGAATGAGTCTTTAAGGCTAAGATAAATAAAGCAACTCAACTGAATAAGCTATTTTCCAAATTCTTATTTTATAAAATACAAATGTTTTGCCTTCTAGGACATAAAAGCAGTGTGCTGGGAATAAAACAGATGTCTCTACTTTATATATGTGTGTGGATAGATGGATGGATGGATGGATGGATAGATAGATAGATAGATATTAGATAGATAGAATGAAGTTTGTACTGGAAGCAGTGAAAACCATTAAAAACACAAGCTATTACAACAAATGCTAGTACATCTAACATGACTCACTTTTCTTGGGGTTGAGCATTAATGAAGATTATTGCCCGACGGTCAGTAAGCTCTTGCTTGCTTAGCTCTTCCAAAGACAAAAATTTCTTTCCATGTTTTATCTACAAGAAAATTAGTATAAAATATAAGGTGTTCTGTTCAGTTAACGATGCAGAGAAAAATATATCTAAAAGACACCTAAACAGTAATTTAAATTCCTAATCATAAACCAAAGACTGTGTAAGAACTTATAAAGCCATTCAAAATACCTGAAATTATTTTCTTCTTAATTTGGATTTTCTTCATCAATTTATCTTAGAAAAGATTGTTTATAAATATTTTAGCTTGTAGTTATTGTTTTTAAGCATTCCAAACAGTTACAGAATAAGGAAATGTTCCTGCCTCTGAGGGCTTTACAACACAGGATGGAATTTTCAAAAGCAACCAAGTGCTTTAGGAGCAGGTATTTCACTGATTGTCAGTAAGACTGGTACTTCTAATTCATATGGGTATTTTGAAAAGTCCTTCTTGGATTTAGACTGAGCACAGCACTAACAAGTGATACTGGAGTCAGTCTTTATATACAAACACTTCTTTTGTGAGAGAAAGGGTCATGACTGAGGTGAAAATATGAACTCTTTGCTTCCTTATGTAAAAATAAACAAACAAAATGTCCACGGGTCATTCAATGTCAAGTTAGCATTAAGTATAGTGCAGGGAAAGAGACCAGAAAAACTAAAGTTTGAGAAAGGATCTGGAAAGGAACTAGGTCTTAACAGCTCAGAAAGGATTGGGAGGATCTCAACTAGGGAATAGCATGAAGATGATTTCATCCATGAGGAAAGATAATCAAAAGAGATCTGTAGAACAGCTGTGAAATTTCAGGCAAGAAAACAAAGTGTTTTTCTGTAGCCAGATTCTGGCTTTTGCTATAGTATTCTTTCTAAATTAAGAGGAAAATTTTATTCTTTCTAAATACAGTAATTTTTTTAGAATAGCTTACCTGACCACAATCATAGAATCCATTAGTAATGATATTACTTGATGATAAATATCCCATCCGGCTGTACTTGTGGGAAAGATTGTTATCAAGCAGCTTTTCCAGAGCGGCTTCACTAAACTTATTTTTACGCTTTGTTGACAGATTAATTTCTTCTAGGATGTCTAAAGCACTGATAAATAAAATACAAAGGCTAATTCATCATTAAATACTAATTAACTGTTATTATACAGCTCAGAGTTAGTTTCAGCATTAGCAAGGCCAAGGTAGATTCACTTCCAAGTGCTGATCCTGTGCCCTCTGCGCCAGGAATGAGCTGGCTGTGCTGTACAGAATTCCTTCTCTAGGGAAGGAAAAACACTGTGCGGTGCTCAAAAGCAAAAGCAATTCCTTCAGGTAGTTAAATGCTACCTAAAGAAATGCAGCCAGGATGCCACAACCTTTTACCTAGAAGAATGTTATGCACCATAGAGAACTTGGTGGAAAAAAAAGATGTAAAAGGAATAATGATCAGAGCCGACCATATGATCCAGTCCAGGCACCCTCTCTCCCCCCACCACTCTCTCTGTCTTTCTCTTTCCAGCTGCAATGCAATTTGCAGATTCAGATGTGCATTATGCAATGTGTGAATCCTTCTGGTCTAGGACAGTTACTGTGTTTGGGGGAGCACAGCTGGCAGATATTTGCTAAACATGAATGAGCATGGACACAAAGAGTTGTATCAACACCACCAGAATGGCAGGATTTTTGCAGCATGGAGACAGAAATAAATAGTAATGTGGGGACATGGGAGGACAGGAATTAATTTCTTAAGCTGTTTCTGGTGCTGAAACACACATACTGACAACCTCACCAAGAAGATAAAGGAAACTCAATCAGGAGAACATCACATACTGCAGGTTTGAGACTGCTTAGGAACGAAAAAAAAAAAAAAAAAACAGGAAAAAAGAATGATGTCTTTGTGTGTGTGTGCACATATTCAAATTTCTATCTTTGTGTGTGACTGTGCACACATGCAGATATTCTTCACATCCCAAGGAATCAATTTTATATGTACACAATATATATATATTTCTGTGAACCACACAGGAGCCTCAGCTGTGGACATCTACAATGTAGACTTCTGAAGGGATGAATTCAGATGAACTCGAGAGAACAAGTTTTTCAGGCAAGGCAAATGACAACCTTCTCTTATAGAAGAGAGCAGTGGGAGAAGATAGTGGAAGAGCAGTTCAGGCTGTATGTCTATAGCATATTGCAGATAATCAGCAAGCAACACAGGGAAGAATTTTAAAGGGGTAAATGAATAAAGAAAGGCTAATGTGTACAGTAGGGTCTAAATCAAATGGCATTACAGGCACAATGGCACATTACCCTCATACGGAGGAAAGATAAGCCAAAACCAGACAAATAGAGCTGCACCAAAAATTCCATGAAGAGATGAAAACCAAAAAAACACCAGGAATTAAACAGAAATGGAAACACTGACACTTCCAACAGAACAGAAGTAGTAAGGGACAAACCCAAAAGATACACAGGCAAAGTGAGACACAACTATTCAGGGACCAAAACAAAAATAAATGTTTCATATGCTACCAGTCAGAGAGGAAAATGTAGGCCTATTACTCAATGTGGGAAGAAAACTCATAACAGATGGCACAGAAAAGACTGAGGTGTCTGATGCCTTTTTTGCTTCAGTTTTCATAGAAAGGTTTCAAGTAGATGCCTGGCAGTAGTATTAACAAGGAGGTAGAAACGGTAGTCTTATGTCTAGAATAAGTTTGAGGAGAAAAGGTTAGCAGTCCCTGAGGACACTTACCTCATATACTCTATGAATTTGCAAAAGCAATATTGGAACTATTTATAATTGTATTGGAAAATTCTAGGCTAGATGCCTGGTGGGTGGAGAAGGGCAAAGATACTATCCAGTTTTGAAAAAACTAAGAACAAGGAAATTATAATAGAGATAATTCAGCCAAATTTCAGTGTCCAAAGAACATCATATCAAATTATTAAACAATCAGTTGGCAAGCAAAAAGAGATGAGAAATAGCCATTATGTATTTGTCAAGAATCAATCATATAAAGTCAATCTAATCCTTGCTGCAGTAGGGTAATTGACAACATATAGGCAGAAGGAGTAGATGTGAGATATGAGCTGAATTTGAGATATGTTTTGACTTTAGTAAGTGTTTTCACTTATTCCTACTTGGATACTCATGAGCAAGTCAGGGAAATATGATCTACATGAAAATAACATGAGGTAGTGCCTGACTAGATGAAACACTACGCTTAATGTATTATTATCAATAATATGCTGTCAAACTCGAACGACACATAAATTAGAGTCCTACTTCAATACCATCACAAAAAGGGACTAAATAAGAACAGTGCCACATGCAAGATACAGAAAACAATTACTGAGCTTTATCTGACGGTGGTATGACCTCACCTGAAGTACCTCATCCAAACCAGGAGACGGTACTTCAAAATGGCATAAATAATTAGAGAAATTCAGAGATATGTGATGAAATGATACAAACGAAACTTGTCTAACATTTTTATTTTGTCATGAAAAAGAAACAGAGAGGGACATGAAAAATGAGAAAACTCAGTGAGTTAAATTCAAATTGCTATAAAAAGTGGTTATCCAATCTCACTGAAAGCAGGACAACCTGATTTGTTTAAGGGATATTTAAAACTGAGAAATCCCTTCTAAGCATAAGGATATTATAGCACTGGAACAGGTTACCTCAGAAAGTTGTGAAACTCCCTAGGATCAGTATTTACCCAAGCCAAAATATGTCAGTGTACCTTTTTCCATCTTACACTAGGATAGGTGGATAACATCACCTTTAAGGTCCCCTCCTGATCTGAGTTTCTGAGAGTCCCAGAAATCCCCTTATAGATGGATTTAAAGTATCTGTGCAGTCATCAGAGAAGTGCCCAGCAGAGGGAGCAGGGCAATTACATAGATTTTAATTTAACAGTAACTAAAAGAGTTGCCCTGTCTGAGGAGTCCTAATTCTTATAACCTAAACCAGCTTTTGTAATTCAGATATTAATATATGGAACTGGGAGTTTCTAAGAAAGAATAAAACAGAGCCACTTTCACGCGACACTTCAGAACATCTGCAGTTAACCAGAGCTTGTAAATCAAATCTATCCTGTGTGTAATAAGTACAATTTACTGTATATTAAACTTACTCTGAAACCTTTATTTCAGTTTCAAATGTATGGGGCACTGTAGTCCCTAATATTGACTGATATAAGTTATCTTCAATATAAAGCCTAATTCAGTCACAGAAACAATAAATGTTTTATAACTCTAGACAGTCCTCTCTGCAGGCTTATATTTTGTCAGAAGATTCTGTTCCTAAAAATCAATACCATTTCATCTGTAACAGCTGTCGTGCAAAAGTAGTTTCAGCTTATCAGAAAGCTTTGTTAGTCTGCTAAAAATATGTAAAGATTGACTTAAATTGAATTTTCCCATCAAAAATTTTCCTCTGACTTTTGATACTATTTCTACTCACCCTTGGCTGCACAGTTCAACAGCAGTTAGTTCATCACTTGCACAGACCATAATAGCCCAACAAGCATTTCTTCTGACTTCTTCATTCTTAGAATGCAGCAATCCAACGAGTGGTCCCAGTCCGCCTGCATTTCTTAACTATTAGAAAAGTGAAGACATTGCCACTTACATCTTTCCTCTATCCCAGCAAGAAGAGCCTGTGAAATTCACCTCCCAAAACATTCAAGCTTTGCAGACAAGCTACACTGGGCTGGAAAAAAGGTCATTTACGGGGATTTTGTGTTTCTGTGAACTCTGCATAGGCTGGAGCTTCAGAGTGGTACAAGGCAGACATCCCTTCTGGCTCTGCCCTGCTTTTAAGTTATTAGGCTGCGGTGTGGAACCCGGAGACTACACAACCCAAGACTGCCACAGAGATTTACACAGCTTTTTCTGTGTTCTGGTGCCTCCTAGCAACTAATTTACATCACAATACATTTGAATTTGTATTGTATGTATGACAATCTTATTAACATCCTATTCTCCTGTGTGCTACAGTACCTTTCCTATACATGCTGGAGGAAATATTGCTCATTTGGATTTTTGAAGAGAAAGACATTTTAAGGACACTGAAAGAGGTAGATTAATTATCTATGCCCCTTATTCATGTCCTAATTAACAGCCTTGACCCATGAGAAAACCCCAGCTTATGATTTATGAATGCACATAGCATCATTCTTATTTATGAGAAGAAAATACTATGACCAATTCATAAACAGCAAAGAGTTCAACTTGCTGGATGTCACTGATCAAAGGATTAATTATATTTTGAGTTTTATCTGAAATACATTTACTCCATGCACATCCAGTATCTCATTAATCAAGGTCAGACATTGCCGTTCAGGCCTTGAAAATGGGGAACAGAACTCTGAGGGAGAGTAAAGAGGACTGAACTTCTCATCTTCAAAGTTCAGCCCACAGTTGCAGCTAAAAGAAACCTTGATGTTTAATGCTCCTAAATATACAGATCAAGATATAGCCCTGGTTAAAGCTCATTTGAGCCACTGAAAAGCTGCAAAGCATTAATTTGGTGAAAGCAAACACAGTCATGAAAATTCAAGTTAAAGAAAATCCTTTCCAAAATCTCCTGAAAAACGGAGCTAAATTCAGCAGAACAAGTATCACAAAAATAAGTAACTACCTAGAATGCTCAGGACTTCTAGGTCAGACACAACAGGTTCCTGATTCATGTAACTCCCACCTCAGGTCAATAAATGTTATCAATAACCACAACCTCAAAGAGTAGCTTTACCTCAGTTCGTGCATCAGCATCACAACCAAAGGCAGCCACAGCAAATGCAGCTTTGCTCTGCACTTGGCTGTTGGTTGAGCGCAGTGGCCCTGCAAGGGCACTCATGATACCATGGCTCTGGATACTGACGCGGGATGGCTCTTGCAGGGACAGATTTGTCAGCACTGCAATGGCATTGGCAACGGCTCCATCTCTCTGGGCGTTCAAGGTGTTCATTAATGGCTCAATTCCTTCAGCCTCAGCAACAATACTAGCAAAATGAAGGAGGGGAAAAAATATTTGCTATTTTAGGACCATTTTTTTTTCTTAGTGTACTGTTTTTACCCACTAAACTTGTATTACAGTTCAAGATTTACATATATACATATGTATGCATCTGTACATATATGTGTGTGCGTGCGTGATTTATATATGACTCATAGTGAGAAGTTCAAGAGGCACAACCTAAGCAGACAAACCAAGTCACAAACTTCTGGATTCTTTAACTTACAAGGACATGGGCTCTTTCTGAGGTGTTGAACAAGGCAATTAAATCCTGCATCTTTTCAAAGGTGCAGAATTTCTGTATCTTTAGTTCCAGGCAAATGCTTCTGCAGCCTCTTACCACCTCTCCCCATAAACATTCTAGCACTACTTCTAATGAGGATTATAGTGAACAGAAAATCACATTTTTCTTTGTTCTGCCTCTGTAAATTTCTGTGATCAGATACCTAGGTGGTATAAAGATGTACACCAAGTTTCTGTCATTCATACAATGTAAGCATACATGGTGCAGTTCAGTGCAATGTAGGAATTACTGAGCTGGACTTAGACAAGTTGAGTTAGCAGGGTAACAGAAGACTCATCAGAACAGAGCTTAGGGCTGGCTATGACTGTGAGTCCAGATCAACTAGTCTATCAACAGCAGATCCAGTTTACATATTCCCTCTGTTCTCAGATGATACTGCATCCATGGCTGAAGGGTGCTGCCCCTCAGCAGTGCTGGGACAAATGCTGGTGTGGTCAAGTCCTCAGCTAGACTTAAAATAATCTGTTTCCAAATAACATTGGGGAAGATGGTTGGGATTTTTTTCTAAGGATAATTTCATAGATTTAGGTTAGAGAACAGTCAAAGAAAAAAAACTGCTGAAGAATCATTATTAATGAAGTAGGACCTTTGGGAAGGAGACAGCAGAAGGAGCTGCACTGTTAGAGGATATATAATTTTACCTCATCTGTTAAACAAAAGTTGGTAATATTGTTAGCAATGCGAATGCACAGATGGCAAGTTGAATTTTCATTGCAACTACTTTTTATACCCTCTATTAGTACATGTTGTCTACATCAAAACCATAAAAAACTCTTCAACAAAAGCTTACACTTTTTATAAGTTTTGCTAAATTTCTGTGAATACAGTCATAAAAGAGATCCATATGTGAAAATCTTTTACTGTAACAACGCCTTACCAAAATCTGACTAATATTTTGATAACTTTCACCATTACAAAATAAACTAGCTTAGAAGTATCACATATAAAAGAAATCGTTATACTACCAAAGACTGACGGCACTGATAACAAACAAAAAACCCCATGAGGAATGCTGCCAGTCATACTTTCATGCAAACAGGACAGAAAGTAGAATATATGCCAACCTGTGCCACATAATCCCGTTACATGGGCAACATGATGTAGGTCTTACTGTGAACTCATCTTAGTGCAAGTATCTCCACATTGTCAGAGGGGGGGATACAGATGCTCCTAAGCATACTTGGAATGAATCAGCAGAGCCTAACCGAGTTTGTTACTCTCATCTCTGCTTCAGATGCAAGGCAGTGGCAGCTCACAAGTAGCGTTGGAGCATGGCTCTAACACAATCTGGCAGCCAGGCAGTAGTCACCTGTTTGAAAAACCAGGGAAAAAGCAGCAATCCAGGTACTGAAGGTGAGTGGAATTATTAGCTTGGGTGCAGCATTAAGATAGAGGGTCCGTTTGGTGTTGCCTAATTAATCCTCCTGGAGCACCAGTAGCTTTAATGCAAGCACTTAGATCTCTATTCAGAAGTGAATCTCATGTTTTCAGATGTCCTACACTGCACTCATCTGTCTTCCTTCAAGTAGCTGGATTTCCCTTTGTGTGTCCTCCTTCCCCTTTCCTACTTGACTAGATGACAAAGAGCTGAAAATGTTTTATTTCGTGGGTGGCTTTCTTTCTTGTGGTTGTTTTGGGTTTTTTACTGAGGTAAGTAAGTACTTCTTTGGTTAATACTGTCTTACCTTGCCCATGAAAATTTTATCCAAATTTTCAGCTTCAGGCCTGTTGTAGCTCTATCCAGGCTGCTGTATATGAAGAAACCCTGGACATGTTGATTCCACATGTAAGAATGAGCTATACACCACATGTATCACAGGCTTGCTGGAAAACATCACATTCCCAGCATGTGTAACAATGCCATGATGGACCTGCTGGCACAGCTTGGGTGAGACACACCATACACACACACACGGCTGTACACAGTAAGGTGTGTTCATGAGCTATCAGTTTTGCTGCATTATGCAGTGCATACACACACACTTTACCCAGGAAGGAAAAAAACCAAAAATAAAATCAAGAAATTTCTCCTTTAGAACAGATACACAGAAATTCCAGGATTTATGGGAAAGATTCACTACTCATAAAATGCATCACTGCATCTCACAGGTGTAGTATATCCAATATTTCTGCAGTAAGTACAGGACTTACTATTCCTATACTACACCCAAAAATACACATATTGTCCCACAGGAGCTCCTAGTAAAAATATAGTCCCTAACAGACTGGCTACAGAATGATACACAGCACTGAATGACATAGCCAATCACATGATAAGCAGATTTACTATAATTTCCATAAAACCAGCAAGTACACAAGCGCTTAACAAAAGAGCAAGGTGACGGCTCCTCGTGTGTTCAGAGCTGACCTCAGCAAGGTACAGAGCACAGCCAATTTTCTCAAGTGCCACTCAACTTCAAAAAGGTTGAGAACCACTGATTTAGAAGATCATACATATTTATTTCCATCCTGCATTCTACTTCTGCGCAGACTCATTTTGAATTACAGTTTCATGCATGTAGTTTAATCAAGTAGTACAACTGAGCACAAGGCAAAAAGAATTTGTTTGAAGTGACAATGGCAGGTAACAAGAGTTGAAGGCAATCAATAACTTTGATAATAAGTTTTTAAGAGGGCATGAACATCTGAGGCCAGTGCTGTGTCCTGGTAACAGAGATGCACTCAGAAGAAGGAAGAATGGGGAATACATAGTTCAACTCACTCCTACCCCACAGGCCTCTGGAGAACACAGAAACAGCACTGTCACCCTGGGCCACAGAACCTGCTCAAAAGGGAGCTGAGAGAATGGACATGTTTAAGTTTAAGGTGCTGAAATACCACAACACTAAGTATGGAGGTCCTTGTTCCCTTCTATCTTGGGCAGAGACACGCACTGTGCAATTTTTTTGTTATAAGGCAACAAAAGTCAGAGAATGCTTTCACCAGCTCTGTCTTTGACTAATGTAGATTAGCACTAGACTCCCCGTGCCTCCAGAACACGCTCCTTCAGACACATCCTACTGAGACTGTGGAATTTATCAGTGCTTCCACTACAGAAAGATATCATCGAGGAAGAAGTGAGCCTTGGTTTAGCTGAAAAAAAATATAGACTTTTTGATGTGGAAAAGGAGTAAATTAGATAAATCTACAAGTTTTTTCCCTCCATTTTGTGTATATATTCAAAATACATACTTTCCTAAACAAGGAAAAGAAAGGTTAGGGGAAAGGAAAGAAGACAATGACAAGAGAAAAAAAAAAAGATGTTGCATTTGAAACATCACCATTTTTTCCTCAAAAGTGGAAGCTGCCTATCTGAACTACAAACAGGAATAAAAAATAGATAAGACAGATGTAGGAATTGCAGAGCTTAAATTAAAGTTAAAATAATTCAAATGTTATGGTTTATAAGCACATATTATGATCCTTAGAATGCCTAACCTAACAGGGTTTGGCATTTACCTTAATCAAGGTATACACAGTTCAGGTACCCTAAGGACCTTAAGCACGCTCTTTAGTGAAACAGTAAAATTCTGTTTACAACTGGATTCAAATTACTGTATTCAAGAAGAGCTAAAATATTTTTTCAACTGTCATTGGGAAGACAAATATTAAAAGGTCAGATAATAAAGATTTAATTTATTAATTTTAAATATACATTGTAACATTATTAAGACATTTTCTTGAAAATTCTCTAAAAGATAATTCAAGAATCAAAGAATAAATGCTGAGAGACTAAGAAAAACAAACATTTTCTTTACTACTTTTACTGCAAAAATAAATTTAAAGTTAAAGTCAATAAAATCATTACCAAAAAACCTCCCAATACAAACTTTTTTTTAACAGACACTTTGGAGATGTCACTGAAGTGAGTATTTTGTTGCTTTAGGTGTCTGGGGTGCAATAAGAAAGCTCAGATATTGGGAGTATGCTGTGAAAACAATCAGCAGTAAAAATTTGATGAAAATTCTGTGGGTTTTTTTTACTTTATTTTATTGTTAGTACTATAAGCACTCTGTGACAAGAACCCTCTCTTTGTTGGCATCACAGGAGCACAAAAGGTCTGGTCTGTGACCAAGCCTTCTAGCCATGGCAAGAAAAAGAACAGATTATTTACTCAGAGCATCGGGAATGGTCCAGCTAGCTTTTCCTCCTGAAGAGGAAGTCTAGCCTAAGGGAGAAAGCAACTAAAAGTGTTCAAAGACCTGTCAGAAAACACTGAGACTGCCCCCCAAACCCCTAACCTAAACAACCTTCTGGGGAGGGGAGATAGAGGAGAAAAGCAGTGGTACAGCTTGACACCACTGTTTACTCAGGATTGTACTAAATTTATACTAGTGAGATTGACACTGCATAAAAATTGTAAAGTATGGTTTTGTTTCTTCTACCATGACTGAACATAAACTGGTTTATATTCAATTATATTTTTATTCACTTCTATGCTGTTTACTCCCCCCACTCCTGACTGAGGATTTAACACAATTTCTGCTCAGAAAAAATTCAAATTTTTCCCCCTCACTGGACTTCATTTTTTTCAAATGTGTTTTCAACTGCATGTTTAATTTCTGTGCAAAATTACTGTGATTGTGTGTGAGGTGCTTAGCTAGCCATTTATGCCTGTGCATATCTCATTTTCATACATAATTGCATGTAAATTATGCATAAGAATTATGCATCTAATTACACACATTTTTTAAAATCAACTCTATCTGTGTTAAATCGCATGACTTCTTTTTCACACAAGGCATTTTTGATCTAGCTCTCTTATGCAATTTCAAGAAAGAATATCATAACCAGAAGTTTGAAAAAGCCTCAAGAAATAGCTTCCTTTTTATTCCTTAAACGTATTAGTATTCTTCATTAGCCTTGTTATGCCATCAGAATAATCACATCCAATAAATGTCTTCTGCACTTACCAAAAATTTCACTTTGTGATTTAATTATTTTCAGAAGCAATTGACTGTTGTAAATAGTCACTCGTATTTTATTTAAAGACTAATATTACTTCCATTTTCTTCACTATACAAGGGAAATTAATGTCAGTATGTTTATTCTGAGTAAGGGAATCTAGCACAAGAGACTCTAATCTACAATCTGGGGGCCCTTTGTGCTCCAATAAAGATATTGATGATATCAACAAACCATATTAATTTTTCATTTCAGGAACTGAACCCTCTATCCTATTTTCTAATGACAAGTATCTTGTTAAAACTGCAACAAAACCAAAACTCAATAAACTTCACACTCTGGATGCAATAAAACCTTAAACTGTCTGCGTTAGCAGAGACTGTAATACCTGACTCTCATTTAGCAATTCACAGAGATCTTCTAATGACTATCATTGATCTCAGTTCTAGAACTGTAGTATACCTAATTTAAAATATTACAGGACCATTGGTAATGAACTATCTGTTCATGATACCTGAGACTTTCAATTATAATACTAACTGCAACCTTTGTAAAGAATTTCTGATATTTCCACTATTACATGGAAGGCTTGAAATTCAACAATAGATACCCTTTTTGCTACTGAAAGATCCCATGTACCTTCAGCCAGGATAAGCTCATGAAAACGACACAATCCCCCTCCCTCTTTTTTCTGACCCAAGAAGTAGTGCATGCAAAAATCAGTAAGTAGGCACAAAAATTCAGAGTCTGGAATCCACACTGTTACAAAAGCAAAGTAAGAGGGAACATGCATGTGTTGTCAGAACAGCCTTCATGGAGGTGTAACGAAAAGAAAGAAAAAGCCAAATCAGGGTCCTCACAGTTCCTCTGAACATAGAGAGCAAGGAGACCATGGTTTTTCTTCATCTCTGGAAGCACCAGCTGAGGAAGGATAAAAAAGCTGTGCCAAGTCAGTCTCTACACACAGTACTTCGGACTGTGAACTTGAGCTTTCACTTCTGGAGAACTCTTTTCTGGACAACTGTGAACATATCTCAAATGGCAGCAGTCTCTTTTGCCTTGCTAAAAGCTCAAGCTCTTACAATGATTTAGAGTGCAGAAATTTATGCTTTTAGCTTTGTCTCTTTAAATTACATGTCTAAGAAAACACACATATACCATTATGTTAAGATAAAATTACTAAGGTTGCATGTCAAAATGTTAAGGTTACTTGTGAAAGCTTATTTTTACCAGATGACAGTCCAAATGGACAACATGTCACAGTCAGTGCACAGGTTAAATTCACAGCAGGGCAGAATTAAGTTTGCATGGTCAGTCATAACCCTGAAATTTCCTTATAGACATTTCAAATACACAACTTCACACGATACTGAAGTAAGTTAAAACATATACTTACATAATTTAATTTAGAAATCTTCTACAAAGAAAACGCGCATGTAAAAGCACCAATATATTTGTCTGAAATATTTACTTATATGTAAAATAAACTTTGCCACTTCTAATTCATAAAAAGCGTAATTTATCTCAGTGCATATCACTAAATGACATTGCAAGGATACACACTCAAGAGTAATCATGGTACTTGTGCCGCCACAGAAATCTATCATGGGAAGTTAGAGGTGACAACACACACACTCTGAGTGAAATTCCACAGCCAAGATAAACAGTGATCATGCTGCAAGGCTTTGAAAGTAGGGGTGTACAAACAGGCCAAAAGATTCTGCTGTATCTACAAGGAGTAAAATTTCTATGTAGTTATCATTATCCCAGATCAGAAGTGTTCTGTCTGAAAGTATTTTGAACCTACTTAGGTTTCCATGTACTTTAGGATGTGGTGACATGAGATCTGTGTTAGATAGAAATAAATGCTCTATACCGGTCTTTGTCTTGAATATAACCCCAAAGTTAAAAAACAACAACAAAAAAACTCCCCAGGAGAATGCATAACAATTTTTTTTTTTTTCGGGTGAAAGAAGACCTGTACTGGGAAGAAAACACAGTCACAGTGTCTGAGCCTACAGAAGGACTTCCCCATGCATCCACACCTTCTCAATCTAAGAGAAAAATAAAACAGCTGGCGGTATGCAAGATTTTTCACTGCCAGCAGGGCAGAGACCCATGTCTGTGGATTGTGTATCAGTTATCTGATGCGATGTTAAGGTCTTAGTGGGAACTCATTTCTGAGTGACATCCCAGACAGCACTTAATTCAGGTTTTCTGCCAAGGGAGAAATTTACCACAAAACATTTTGCAGTTTTCAATGGAAGTAAAGATGTAACTGGCAAGGAAAATCTTGTGAGCTCTTAGGTAATGGGGTAATGACTTTGTTGTCGTCTTTTTTTTTTTTTTTAAATAAAGTACCTTCCACAATATGGATAAACAGTAAGAGAAAGGAAAAAGAGGAACCTGTTCGTGGCCTGAGATTACTGTATTTTACAGGGTGCAGTAGACATGGATGCTAAAAGTAAAAAAGTAACAGCACAACCCACAAAACTCAAAAAAATCCCTTTACCTTGCAGCACATCAGCTCAAAAATATAAATTCTGTCACTAGGGGTCAGTATTAAAACATATTACATCTACACAATACTGCCAGCAGCATTCTATTATGGATTTCCTCCTTCAGAAAAACAAACTTATCTCATAAAGAACTATTAAACCATAAAAAAGACAAAATCTACAATGGACTATCACCTATTTATGCTATTAAATGTAGCTCTTGTTCTAGAAATTTGTGTTCCTGTTGTGCTCATAAATTAACACATAAATTTATGCAAATGTATATCTTACGTAATATTGACACTTCAATATTTATGTGAATTAGGTTCCATCTACAGTCTTGAAAGAGAAAAGCTATTACTAAGTTTTCTATTTTCTAATAGGTAAGATTACTACCTAGTGATATTACTACCTAACAGTAGGAATCACTACTTCCTAATAATAACAATATTTGTAATGTAAGAAAAACTGGATGTTCTTCAAATTTATTCCTTGACAGCCATACTCATCTTATAAATAATAAAAAAATCTGTTGTGTACTGAAAATCTCAGCTGAAAACGGTGAGACAATCTCACTACAGGTGAAACAGATTGAGGACGTATTTTGAGTCATTAGATCAGTGCATGAATTTTAGTTTGGAATGACAGATATAACATCCACTAAAGTCAAGGGAACTACTCACTTTCTCCTCACTGAGCACAGTCCATAACCAATGAGTTCCCAACCTCTCCTCCTATCCCAAACTACTCTCAAATCTTGACAATCTTGATACATTTCAGAAAGCATACATTCAGATGCTGCACTAATGCCTGGAACTGCCTATATGGATATAACCTTTGTGAACTTATATAGCTTCTCCAATTCCTGTGAAGGATTTAAAAATTAGAAAGCTAAATAACATAAAGCTTGCTGACTTTGCAAATTTTGGGATGATACTTTGCTATCATGAATCCAGATATAATACAGAAATTTGTCACATGACAGTTATTATAAACTCCAGGAGAAATATTCTGTCATAAGTCTGTCACGTACCACAACTTCCTGCAGCCCTTGGTACAGATGAAGAAAAAACATTCTTTTCCTTCTTCCCCCAGACCAAATTCTAACTGAATGCTATAAATTTCGCACTTAAAATAAACAATTTAGGACAAATATTATTGAGGCTGTTAATTAGTTTTCATGTCCAGCATAAAGTTCTAAATTCCAGAGCATATGTTTTTCTTTAGTGGCAAATCCATTAGGTGCTCAGAATTCAGACACTGCCAGATTTATGAAGGCAGCTATTAGAAATGGCATTTGTGCTACGACAATACTGAAGAAAAGAGCTGGTCAAATTAATGTCTGACTAACGGGTATACTTGAGACCTTATTTTTATATGTTACTTCTAATATCATATTTATATTTAACACAATTATCTTTTCCTAAATACATGAAAAGCGAAAATAATTGATTATACTTTAAATGATAAAAAATAGGCAGAGGCTGAGGTAAGCCATTTGTTCCAGGATTAGATGTGTGGCACAGAATCACTTATTTTCCTGCCCAACAGATGACGCTGCTGTTTCTATGTTCGCGTGTAATTGTTCCATTTGTGCACCACGTCCATTACTGAAGTGACTGCGCCCACACTGCCCGACGCCTGGACACAGCAAAACCAGAAAGCTTCAGAGATTCTTTAAATGGCATTCTGCTGTCCAAATAACTGTATACAGTTTTCAACAAAGCAATTTACTGCTCTGGATTTAAAAAATGTAATGGAAAAGATGGATGCAAATACCTAGTCAAACATAATTCTCTTTTTTTTCCCAGAAGCAGACCACAGAAACAAATTCTGACATATATACCAAGGATGACCTCAGAGCGATGCACACACAGTAACATAACATGTTAGAATAAGCACATGGGATTTTAAACTGCAGTGTACTTTGCAATTTTATTTTTACTTAGCCTAATTATTAACAAGTTTACAAGGATTTATCATCAATATTGAGCAACATTAAAACTCTGTCCTTATGGTAAAATTCTTATAAAACCATATTCTGGGGGTGTCAGTCTGTAAACTAACGAGGCATTTGACGACTGTATTTTTTTCTATGTGCTACTGAAGTATGACACAATACCAGCTCTGCAGCAAAAACTTAAATGCTGAAATATTTTAGAAGTTATTTATATTAATTGCTATGTGTTCTGGTAGAGATCCTATTGAAAATCCATATTTTCCAATAAACCTGAAAATTCAAACCACTTGTATGGGACTCATGTCCTCTTCTGCTCTAGATTTTTGGTTAAACTACTATAGGAAGCAGGGTAATTCATTAATTTATTTATTTTTGCCAAACCACAGTTGCTTGAGGACCTGCGTCAAACGACAAGCTGGTCTCTGTCCCATTCATCGTGAACAAGTGTTCTAATTACCAAACCTCCACAATATTTGACACCTTTATTAGCTGTCTCAGTTGAGGAACAAAGGATTGATCGGGTAGGGGTATAGAACTAGCCTTTCATTGCTGTGGGGAAGCACCTAAAGGTCAAGGTTAATACACATTAGTGGGGGGTGGTATTGCCTATTGCCTATGCTGCTCTTGTGCTATTAATCAATGGAAGATTTCATCTTTATGGGCTACCTATGGCGGGAGTTTTAATTACACACAATTTGTCTTAAATTGTATTTTTTTTCCATATAATATGAAGAGCTGGCAGCACTTCTTGATATTCCTAACAAGAGCAACGAATCTCCAGCAAAAATAGCAACGTCTTGTACTCACCTTATATCCTCAAACATACACTGTACCAAAAAAAAGGGCAATGTACACATCCTTCAATCAATGTAACATAGAAAAATGCTCATGAAATGAAATACAGCAGAACGCATGTATATGAGTTCAACAAGGTTGAATATTTGACTGGCCAGTAAAAAGTGAAAGCACTTATGGCAAATAGTCTTCCCCATCACTGGACCCATTTTGTTCTTGCCACATAAGGTGCACCTGCTGCTACTATCGTTATGATTTTATATTCTTGGATTTTATATTCTTTGTACAAAAATCTAATACATAACCGATAAAAGGGCACTAGTCTCATCAGTTTCATTTGAGATCAGAATGTTGTCAACTTAATCACACAGCAAAGTCACATTATTATAAAAGTGTATAAGCATCTTCATTATTTATACACTTATTTTCAGTGGTCTACATGACATACAAATGAAACATTCTAGAATGAAATATGATTATGGTAACTCAATCCAGAATAAATCTTCTCCAAACTATTTTTTTTTCCTATTATGTGAATGTAAAATAAATATGGGCCTGATAGTCAGTCAGTGAGCTGGAACTGTACCAATTTGTATCAGCTAGGGGTTCAACACTATATATTCATTTATAGATCCTAGTCACACTCAGACCCTTCTATGACTTATTAATGGTTTTGATTTAGAAATGAAGCTTTGAAGTAATTATATAGTCAAACGGAATTCATCCAATATACATATTTAATGTAAATTATTGCTTCCTGATTTTCATAGAAGACCTCTGATTAGATTATCTGGTGCTTCCATATTGTACTTGAAGCTGGATTGTGAGGAGAGAGAAGTATATGTAAGCCACCTTTACAATTTCCTGACTCTGCCCAGCAAGAAAACAAATACGGACTTCATTATAATGCAGAGGAACAGAGACAGCTATTTCCCTGCCTGAGGTCTCAGAGAATTGTTCCAGCAGTTGAGCTAAACAATGTCCTGACTATCTCCTTAGCAAAAGAAATGGAATGAGTCGGCATAAGCTGCTATACCAACTCAAAACTCTCCAGAGATCCCCTTTTCACAACGTGAAACCTCAAAGGGCTGCACTACGAAAACCAGCTGTAGTGGAGCTGAAAGTTTGACCTCTGGACTCCAGCACTGTGCTCGTTTTATGTGTGTGTGACTCCCACTGACACCAAGTGAAGAGTCCAGCACATGAGGAGAGCAGAACATCAGACAAAAAAAAAAGTACTATGTGAATCTGAGAACAGAGTATTATTCTCTTGTGTCAAATTATGGCTCCATCTGGTAACATTAAGTGAATACTAGTGACTATTAGAGCTGAATCAATAAATTGAAACAAACAATTTCTTTTGTGAGTTATTTTACTTTTTCACTTCAAAGGATGCCTGTGAATCAATTACAACTTCTTTAAGTATATTCCAGGAAACTTTCAAGGATTTTTTTTTTTTGGTTTGTAAGTTCCATGTGATTGCTCATATACATCACACTGCTCTGTTGCTTTTCCCTAACAGGACTTATAGAGTTGGGATAAAAGAATGCTGCAGCTCACAGTAGAATTTAGTTGATACAATTGTTTTGAAACATATAGCGTGCTAATCATTGTTACCTTTGTTAGTAATTTTGGATACTGAAGTTACACTTCTTTTGATTCAGAGAATGCACTATAAGCATTCTCTATTACTTGAGAAACAATAAGAAAAAAAGGAAGAGCAAAACAATGCCAGCATTCAGGAGATGTGTCTCCCTCTAAGAATGAATTTAGATCAGTCGAAAAGGTTGCATGAACCATCAAGTTTTAAAATATCTCAATGATTTTGGATGTAAAAAAAGAAATCAACATCAAATGCTTTAGATTATAAGGTATATTTTGCTCATATGTTCTCTTCAGGACATGATTTGTATCTCTGCTTTCATTACATCTGCTTCATACCTTTCCTTGATGAAGCAAATGTTAGTAGACACAGCACAACTCTTGTAACACTGATGAGAACCAAGCTATTCCAGGTGACTCATAAGCACCAAAGAGTGCCTTATAGTCAAATTCACACAGACCTGCCTTGTAGGATAAGGAGAAGGTAAAGCATTCTTTAAAAATCAAAATATTATAACTTCAGATTAGTGTTTTAAATAATAATTTAATTATTGCAGACTCACCTTGTACTTTTAGGACTGGCTGTTGTCAAATTAGTTAATGCTGTCACTGCAGCTTCTTTTACCTCTTCATTATCACTGCTTAACAACTGTACTAGCTGGGGAATCCCTTTGAAAGAAAAAATTGTATATATGAACCTTTAAATAAACCATGGCAGTCCACAAAATCGTAATATTCTCCTTATAAATAGAAAAAACACAAATCCACATTTCATCCTTTCCCACCTTACTTACCCTGGAGTCCAAAGATACTTTTACTGTCTATATTCTCACACATGGCAGAAATGGCTTGGGAAGCAGCAACTTTAACTCCATCATTGTTAGTTTCCAAAAGGCTTAGGAGAAATTTCTCAACCTCTTCCCAATGTAAGATTTTTCGGATTTCAGCTTTAAATGAGAAATAACAATAGCATTAATCTGCATTCGTTTTCCAAATCAGGGAAAGGACAAGAATTTGATTTCATTTAGTTGTTGGAAATATTTTGGTAACAGAGGCACCAGCCATTAAGAAATGTGCACAAAGCACCTGAGCTAAATCCCATTATAGAACATCCTGAGTTGGAAAGGGACCCACAAGGATCATCCAAGTCCGAACCCCTGGATTAGGCTTCACTGAACTCTGATTCAAGTCCAAATAATGACTATTAAACACAGTATAAACATACATAGGCCAACAGAATGCAAAGTTTGTTCTCTGCAAGACTTTAAAACCATAGAATGCATGAAGGCTTGATGGAAACAGCTTTCCCAATGCAACAGATCATGCTTACTCAGGATTGTGCTGAACTTCAGTTTATGCTAACAAAGTCCAAATGCATAATTGAAGAAGATACCAGTAAATGTACAATTAACTTGGTGGAATACCACTCAATGTATTAAAATAGTCAAAAAAAGGCAAGGAGCATTACAAAGAAAATTTTAAATTCTGCACAGCTTGTAGTTCTTCATTAATGCCCACTTTGTAGAGAATTTGAATTTTGTAGTTTAGCCTGCTGACACAGAGTTCACTGCTGACCTACACTGCACTGACCGGTAGCAGATGCGGAAGGACAGAGATGCTCCTTCCTCTACACAAGTAGCAACACACAGCACCTACAAACTATCTACAGACATCTGTATGTAGATACCAACAAACTAATAAACTCCCTCATCCCAAAACTGACGAGATCAGAAATGCAGGTGTTTCTTAGAAAAATCCCTAAAGGAAACTTTTTCATGAAGAAAGGCACTGGACAGCACAGCAGCTCTACAATGATGAGAGTCAATAAACATTTAATCATATGCATAATTTAAACCAGAATAATTACATGCTGGAAGTTATATCTACACAGTAGAACTTTTGAATTTATTAAAGAATTTCAGGAACTGAGAAGTCAGTGGAACTTCAAAATATTTAGAAATTTTATCAGTGCTTGCTACTGTTCTGAGGGATCACTCCCTTGTTTGGACTGTTGTCCTCCAAATAAAAAAAAATTTAAAGGAAAAAAAAATATCGTAAGTATTCTTTTACATAAATCTGAATCTGTAGTGAATAAAAGTAAACAAATACAAGTCCACAAAGTCAATGAAAAGCAAGTTTGATCGAAAATGTAACTGTAGAGCAGAAAGAACTCAACATATGTGAGATAGGTGCAGTAGCTTTCTCCTCTTCAGCTCAGTTTTAAACTTTTTTAGAATCCTCAGATTCACAAATGAAATCACAAAACAAAGATGCAACAAATAAAACAGAGAGGATTTTAAGTGTCAGCAGAACTTTGGCCATAACCTTGATGCATATCAGCCACCTCTCAAGAGAAGGACTTAACTTGGGATAAGAGACTTTTTTGACAGGTTATCAAGTATGTTGCTGGCCTGTTGCTTGCCAAAGTAGTCCATAATCCCAAATAATGATCTCTAGAGGTTCTTCATGCCTCAGTAATTTGTTTTTTGTACAGCAAGTTACTTATTTATCTCAAGATTTTCTTAAAAATTATTCTTGATTTTAAAGGCAGCTATGGTGATGGGTAAACATTTATTTTAAAGAAAATTTATGCCTATATGAAATAATAATATGAATAATTAATTTGAATGAGTGAAAATAGTAATTTAAAATATTTTAAACAGAAAACGAATTTTATAATGTGGACAAACAGATCTTGAATTTGAACTTAGGATAAAGAGTATGCATTTATATTTAGGTAGCTAGCTCAATGAAAGTTATTAATATTTCGATATCCAGGTGACAATTCTATTTAAGGGATGAACAGTTTCTGCTCATCCTCTCTCTGTTTGTATGAGTTGTTTCCTTTGTGTCCTTTACTACAGACTAGAAAGAATGCACAATTGAAAAGCATTGTTTATACTGAAGTACTTCATATGTCAGTGCCAACATCATTTTTACAGTGATTAATTTCTTGACCCCTAAGTAATTTGAATACACTGATTTAGCATGAAGGAGAATCAAGCACACACAACTAAAAGAGTTTGGAGTATCAACTGTTCTGTCCAGTTTTTCATGCACTGACCCCATGGTAAGACAACTTTCATTTTTCAATATAATTTCCTATTTCCCCGTCTTACCCCAAAATCATGATCTGAGTTCTATCAATTACTGTTCAGGCCCACTGTCACCACCTTATGGAATTATTTATACCAATTTCAAATGAAAAAAAGTTAATGTTAAATAGTATCATGACCTGTCACTAATCTTGAACGGAGATAACCCAGATAAACAAAGATCTGTATTATGAAATGCATATGTTAATCAGACTACAGAGCATGTTCAGTGTGCTTCCCTTTGAGCACGAGATGCACTGAGATACACAGAAAGAATGGGAAGAGCTTCAAATCAGAAGTTTGGCAGAGCGAGCGTCATCATCACTTTCTCCATACACACTCCACAGCACTTTGTTGTTGCTGGTGTGTCTGGCACTGTCAGGGGAAAATCAGGCCCTCCTTCATCAACAGTCCAGATAATCCACTCACAGACATTCAATAATTTATAGCCTTAGATTATATTTAGCATTCTGACATGACTGCATTATTTGGTGGGCAAGGCAGGAATCACAGTATAATTCACCACTCTAATTCTGAGCGTACAAAACAAAATCATCAATAAATCAATATATTAAATTCAAAATTATGTTATGGAACAAAAAAAAATTTCAGAGGCAAAGGCATAATGATTACGTATAGAAATACAATCCATTTTAACGTACTTAAACAGAGCAGCATCTCAAAGATGCTATTTAAAGTTGAATATCATGTTTATACCATGTAATTTATTCTGATACTGAGAATAACTCTTAAGGGATAAATATATCTTATAACAACACCACCAAGTTACAGGAGTCCTTTTCCAAAGGGTTGAAAGGGACATAAAAACTGCTTGCTATGATCACATCTATCAGGAAAAAAAGCCAATCCAAAACTAAATTCCATGTATCAACAATAATAATTTCAAAACCAGATACTGCTGTATACTCAGCTGCTAGGATTAAAAAACCAGCTAGATACACGTTCTGTCATAGCAGAAGTAGGTTTTTCATTCCAATGAAAAGCAGTATTTTTTTTCCCAAGTATACAGGAAATGTTGGTAAATTGCAACCATGATTATCAAACCTGAAGAACGTGGGCATGGCTATTGTAAATTTAATGAAAAAGTCACTACAGAACTAAGAGCTGTGTTGTATTATACCGGATTCACATCAAGGCAAGTACTAGTATAGTATACATTAGCATTGCATTTTGGATAGGCTGTTTAGTATGCTTACAACCAGAATCCAATGAAACAAACAAAACTTGAAAATATTTCTGCTTTCTTTTTGCACTTGGGCTATTTCTTATAATAGCCTTTTCTTTCCACTGCAAGGCTGACTTTAGACCAGTACCTCTATGTATCTGAAAAATTCAGTTCTTTTGGGGCCACATTGAGTAGCAAGTTTACTGGACTGTGTTTTCCACTGCACCAGGACAAGAAGTTTCCTTTTGTCTAACTGGGTGTCACCAAAATTCTACAGCTTGAAAGCAAGTATTTTAAATCTTCTTTTGATGTATTTTCCCAGCTTGCTGCATCCATACTAACTGTCATAGGCTGAAGAAGAGAGCAAACCTTTATAATGAAACTTCATTGACTCCATTTGTAAAGAAGCATGACAAGAAGATGCATCTTCACTGACGGTAACATCCCATGATATAAGATCATAGGCAGTACTGTAATATATTATGTGTGGTTCTTGCAAGCATGCTCTAAAAATGTGCTCAGACATGTTTCTACTAACAGCTGCTAAAATATTAGGCCACAAAAACTGAAAAAAAAAGTGTGAAAGAGGAAAAGAAGGCTATGCTTATTTGAAAATAAATATGATAAAGGAGTAAGATGCAGTAGAAAGCAGTAGGAGCAAATATAAATCTGCTTAGCATACAACTTACAAGCCTGTCACAGGACTATAAAAATGATACTGACAGTCCTAAGTAGCATAATAAAATAACAACACAGGAAAATACATAAAGAAAATACTGACATAAGAAGGTCCCTTCCTATCTTTGATACCTGAACATTAATGAAAACAATTTTCAGTGACTTGCCAAGCTTCCAACAGATAATGACAAAAGCACAGAAAAACCCATAGAATACTAGGACACTCTTTCTGTGTATCATTTTCAATCCAAATAATTACAAATATTCAGGATATCAAACTAAGCAAGGTAAGAAAAGAATTGGAAAGCTAGCATGGGGAGAGATGAAAGAAGGTCTGAAATATGGCAGAAAGGAGAGATTATTTCATCCATGTATTAAATTAAATGACATATTTTTAAAATACACATAAATTAAAGCCATGATTCAACCACAAGGTGCCAGAAATATGAATGAAATATTTAAATTCTACTATGTTGCAACTCAGTAGCCAATGTACAGAAGGAATTTCAAATGTCATTTGATTAAAAGAGCATCCTTGTGGGCATAGATGATGAACATGTACTGCCTAATTCAGAATTCCTCGGTGAATTAAAGAAAAGTATATAAAAAAGAACTATAGGATGAATAATTATAAAAATATTACAATGAAACTATTTAACTCCCCTAGGAATATTAATCTGCAAGCCATTTGAAAGGTTTCCTTTCATGCCTCTGTTAAAGAAATTTGTATTTGAAATTGCCTGACATTTAGACGAGCAGTTGAATGCAAAAGGAAGTCAGCTTGCAATGAAGTCTTAACAGATAGAGGCAAGAAACAGTGCCAGCAAAGGTGGCTTAAGATGGCAGTCAGCTGGCATCACTAAACAAAAGACAAGGATCGTATTTTCAGAGCTCCATTTTCCTTTGAGGACAGCATTTTACAAGAATATATTACATTTAAAAATAAACTGAGGCAAAAACGTAACATTTTCATATATATATATATAATCTCCTAGCATCCAATTGCTGCTCTGATTGGCAAGACTCATCACTGTAATGAATTCTTTCCAGTGTTTTCCTCAGCACAAGTACTACCCTCAACCAGAGAAGATGGCCTCATTCTGGATAAAAACTTACTTCATAAACAATTTCATGTCCATGGATTACTGAAAAGGCACATACCGTAATAAGCTGCCTTGGTAATTGCCTTTGCTGCATTCTTCTGAATATCAGGAACAGCAGAGACTTCTAAAAATGAAAGTAGTTTTGTAAGGCCTCCTGTCACCTGAATCAGTTGCAGAGTATGCACATCTTCGAGGCAATTTCCCAACACAGCAAGAGTTTCAACATGTAGATCACTGAGTTCCTAATTAAAAACAAAAGCAAACAACTTTGAAATCAGGATTAAAATACCTTTGGCTTTTAAGTTTGTAGGATAATTGTTGTAACTTCCTTTTGGACAGCTTATTCATACTGCAAAGTACATATTTACAAATTCATATTTTCCTATAATTTATTTGATGATGCCTTAGGACGCAACACAATGTATTAAAACAGTAAACCCCCCAGAAGTTTCTCATTTACATCAAAGTGGGTTAGACAGGTAGTCAGAATGGGCCTGTGATCTTAAAACTTCAAAAACTTAACTAATTTCCTATGCATTGTATTTCCCATTGTGACACCTGAACTCAAGAAGTACTAAACTGAGTCTCATAATAACATAAACAATAGTAGGAAATTGTGTCTTAAGCCATTATATAAGGTAAATCCAATTAAAAAACCGAATAATAAACACTTTGGGAAATGTCTTTGCTTCTTTTCTTAGTAAGCCAAATATCCTAGCTTATCCTATTTCTATCATAGTTCACTCCAAGTAAGTAACTCTTTCTTCTTATACCACTCTGCCATAAAATAAGTAATATTTCTCATTAGTCATACAAACATCAGCATCAAGAACAAAAAAACTTTTAAGGCAAGTAAACCATACATTGTTTTCCAGTATATTCAGAAGGAAATCTAATCCCTTATTTTCTCCCAGTATTATCCTGGTTTCTTTGTCTTTGGTAATTACTTCTAAGGTTTGAAGGGCTAACAACTGAATGACCGGGTATTCAGATTCCAGTAGTCCCAGCAAGGGTGGAATTACATTCAGTTCACGAACTGCAGCACGGTTTTGAAAATCCTGCAGTAAAATATTCCAACAAAGAATGTTAGCGATAGAGAATATAACAATACATCAATTCCTCACCTTACAGAAAGAACACCAAAAATATGATTTCAGACATTAAAAAATGAGTCAATACTCCAGAGGTTCCAGTTCTGCAGATTTCTTTCTTTTAAGCTAAGAACCAAACTGAATATAATCAAGCCCCATGAACCTTAAATGCTAGGGGTTTTTTTGCATGACTGAAGTACACACTACAAAATCTAGAACTGTATAAAGAAGCCTATTCACTCTTGACTTTGCCATGTTTGTCTCAACATAAATGCTTCTTTGAGAAAGTTTTGTAGGTTTAATTTCACCATTTTTATTTACCTCAGTGGGAGGAAAACAGTTTCTGCACTCTGCTGTGGTTGCCTGGTTATATCTTCTTTTGTTTTAGTAATTTTAAAATGACAATTTAAAATTTCAACTAAACAGTGGATGTGCAGCTTAATAAAAAGACAGTAGTTGATTATATTAAAAAAGAAAATAAATAAATAAATTACAATTTGCTTTTAAATAGCTTATTGCACATGTGCAGCATGCAATTATCCTTATCAATATAAGCAAGCACCAGGTGCAGTTATCCAGATATACCCTGCAACAAAGACAGCGAGATAGTAAAAAAGGAGAAAGAGTAAAATGTGATTCTGAATAGACATGCTCTGATGCCCCAAAAGAGATAGAGTTATAAACTGAATTCATTACTGAATTGATTCGCTTAAGCCATGGGAGAGAACTGCCATACAAATGCACCATTCTTTTGCTAAGCAGCATATGGATGACATTAGTGCTGAGTGTGAAAGTAGCCAATAACAAATCTATTCCTCCCAGTATGGAAAGTAGCTGTTGACAGCCTTCACCTATCATTAAAAAGACGTTCAAAATTGAGCTATGGACTTGCCGGTCAAAACAAGACACAATGCAATTGGTAGTTCTTTAATTTACAGGATTATTCCAACCTTTTGGATAGACGGATTACAACTCTCATTACTAAGATTAATATTTTTCAACTAAGAAGGCAAATTATTATTTAGTTTTAAAAATCTGAAGCTCATCCTGATTTTACTTTTACAGCAGTACAGCACAGGTAATTCCATTAAGTTCAACAGAATTACAGTAAAACCAGCTATATTCATAACTAATTTAACATTCAAGGACTCGGGTGCAAGGACTCAGTGTTTCAAATACATTGATGAACACTGGGGAGTAAAGGAAACAAATATTTTAAAATCATTAACCCCTTACAGAATGTCAGGAGTGGGGGTGCAAATGCTTATCTGCCTCTGCAATTTAAGGCAACAAACAAGAGCAAACTTTACCTGTACCAAAAGGTAGATACATTCAACTGAATTCTTCTTAACATCAGGATCAGGGCTACCTAGCAGTCTGATAAGTGGTTCTAACCCACCTTGCTCAAATATTTTTACTTTAGTAGTATATTCAACAGCCATATGTGCTAGACAAAGAGTAGCAAACTCATGGATAACTACATCTTCTGTGGGGGAAAAAAAGAAACATTTTGATCAAGTTTTATTCAGCACAGAATATGTTCACTAATCCAGAGGTTTAAAACATTATTTGAAGTCAATAAATAATAGCTGTTAACCATACCCAATGTGTCCATAAACATCTTGTTCCATCTTTACAACATAAAACACTACTCACTGAGCTACAGAGCTACTCCTACAAAAGCACTTACCTATTTAACATGCAGTAGGAAAAATTGTAAGTTACAGGGCAGATTTTATTAAATTGTCTGATAAAATGGCAATCATAAATTATTTCTGACTGTACTTTTGCACAAGGAATGAATATTGTAAGGTACCTTCCGGCGCTAGCTGTGGTATAAGGGAATTTGTGACATCCAGTTCCCTCAGTAACTTCTTGACATCATCTACAATGAAGTAAATACAAATATGAAGTCTTGTTTGGCAATATTGGCTGAGTACAGAAACAGAATCTGCTCCAAGCAAAATGTACTTATGGTTACTCTCTGAGTGACAAAAAGATCTGACTGGGAAACACACACAACTGAAGTTAGACCAAGATCATAATGGGCCCAGAAAAAAACAGCAGAGACTTTCAAGTAGCAGATGACATTCTTTGACATTTGATACATAAGAAGTTCCTCTATATTTCATTGAAACTTTATTCAAAATACTTGCATCTAGCAGGTTCTGATTAAATATCGCACGATTTTAGTTGCCAAAGAAGTCATATCCCAATAGTTAAAATTATTTGTCGCTGTAGAGCCAGGAACGGAGAGATGCAGCAACATCAAATCCAGCGAAAGAATGAATTATTTATTAATTTTACAATCATTTTTATATAGTCTAGTTCTATAAAGCGATTGGACAATGTTCACACACCTCCTAGGGTGATTGGTTTAGGTTCTATCACGTCCATGATAAAACATTTCTCAGTGTACCATAAACAGAACTTAGCAAAGCACCAGATGTGAATATCGTTTGCATAAACTATCTTACTGTTTTCATATCTTGCGTGAGAAAGGAAAGGTTCTCAAAGAATTAATGCAAGAAGCTGGAAAATTCATCTGCTAGCAGCATTTTGGTATCCACAATTATTTGCAATTAAAATTATCAAAATAAAGCAATCCTTCTGTTATTTAGTTTTCAAGTCACCACTTTGCAATTTTATGCTAATGCCAACCCATACAGCAAACAGAAAACAAGAATTACACAAGTCTTACTAAAATCACAGTAAAAACTTTCAGATTGCATTTTTATTATTGTCAATGGCAAACTAGCAAAACCTCAACCCCTGGAGAGAAAAATCAAATCATATTCTTTGGGACAGACTTCATGCGATCCTATAGGGCTGTGTTGTTATTATCAATATATTCAACATGTTGAAATGCAAGAAAAAAAAGTGTGAGTTTAATTTACTTTTAAATAAAAAACCAATTAAGCTGTGAATATAAATGGGAGATCTTCGTTCATTCAAATCCATGTTTGTGCAGCAGCACTGACTATATGCTAATGCCAAATTAAAAGTAACCTAAGAGGGTAAGGTCCAGTGCAGAATGACAAGCAGGTAGCAGCTGATGAAAAGACCCAGAGAGTGGTTGGGATATCCTCATGGAAGACAACTGGGTAAAACATTCACCAAATTAAGACCTGTTTAATTACAGTAACCGGATAAAGGTCTATAAAGCACTATAAAAATAACAGCCAGTGAAACTCAACCTTACATCACTTACTCTTTATTCTGGGCCATTAATATAGGATTTTTTCACATGATCAATCATGTGAAAAATCATGATCAGTCATGTTTGATGACTACACACTGAAAATAGTAAAAAACTGAGATTCTTACGATTGGAAGCCATGACGCCAAATACCATCACAGCATTTCTGCGTACAATTGGATCTTCATGTGAGAGGAGTTTATAAAGATGTTCCAATGCTCCAAGACCAAGAAGTGTCAGTTTGTTTTCATCATCTGAAAAGGAATTGGGTTAAAAGCCCAAGAAAAATTCTAGCAATCTCACAGTTCTAATGTATCAAGGTAAAACTGCTACCAATCTTTTATTGGACAGTAGACTCAAAGAACAGAGGCCTGACAGGTCCTTTGGAGATCATCTAATTTATACCCCAAATACATATGTGTCAAATAGTTTCAAGGATTAATAGTATCTAAGATTAATTACATTTTTAAAGCAAAGGATGCTTCTGTCTCTTGGATATTCCAATCATTTGTTGGAGACTGTAGTGGAAGTAGAAAGGAAGGCTTTCTACTTAGCAAAGTATAGGTGAACACCATCAGGTGAATACATTTTATTTTCCTCTTTTCTTGCCTCCCAATTCTATCTTGCTCAAAATAACAGTTCATTAATTCTGTGGATCTTCACTATCCCTCAAGGGAAGCAACTACTAGGATTTCTATCACTAATTTTCACCTGAGATTTCTACCACCAGAGAATGAAGTGCTTTGCAGCTGAATAGGTGCTGGACATGCAAAGAACAGAGGAGTTTAGTGTGATTACAGCCTTCTGTTCCTGCTCACGCAAAACACACACAAACCTCAAGAAACAAAATCCCAATCCTACTCCTATTTCCAGTTCCCACAACGGCTTTATAATCATTTTCTAATGAACCATGCCTGCCCTTCCTGGCGACAAGTGAGCAATGTGAGAGGACACTGGAGATCTATGCTCATTCTCAGGACAAGACATGATTAAAATGGAGGAAGTATTTTTTATTGAGGGATGGTACTTAATTTACTAGCAACAGTCCAAAAAAATAGATTAACTGAAATCAACTCCTTCTCTTGTGCTACACCACAAAGCTACAGTCTAGTCTACTGGAAGATTGCAGGAATATCCACATTAATAATTTAAAGGATTATTCTTTTAGTATAAACATAAAAGACATAAACATCTATCCTCTTGTGAGATATTTTACTGTGGACAGGAGGGAAGGAGCCAGCAAGAGCATGGTTCATAGCTGTCTCCCAACAGTCCACATTCTCTCTTCACATATTCAGAATTTGATCTCCTGCCCTCAGCCAAGCTTGCCGTATTAAGCAGAACCTAAACATCTTTCAGAACCCAGTAACCCCTAGCCAACTGTCAAAGACTTCAGCTCTTCTCTCAGAACTTCAGCAGTGTTGGTAATTTACATCAGTATAATAATCAGCATATAAATACATAATTTTAAAAGAAAACATAAATTAAATTTAAATTAAAATTTAACCAGATTCATCAGAGCAAGAATACTACCAGTGTATACCAATTTGAGTGACTAATATCAAATAACATGGAATAAGTAGGAGACAACTTAGGAAATTATGTGCTACATAAATTTGAGCTTTTGTTAAACAGTTGTTTGTCTCCTGAGTACCTTAAACATGACATTTAGCTATAGATTACACAGGGACCTTTAGAAGATTTGGAATCTTGGAGACTTGTTAGATTCCCAACTGATACAGAAATAAGCTTGATAAAGGAGGCTGAGCAGTCTCCAATGAATTAGCTGCACAGAAATACTGATGCAACAACTTTGTGTAAAAATAACAGAAAAAAGCTAAGAAGTTCTTTTCATTGAAAACTGAAGCTTAAAATAACTACACTGGTACAGAAGTTTCCAACTGTAACATACAAAAGAGAATTCTTTCGCAACTGCAGATCTGTTGCTCATAAAAAAACATATCTATATTATATTTAAAACAAGCTCTATTAAACAGTGAATATAAAATTCTCCAACAAAATGATAAAAGTTTCCTTCATGCAAACTACAAGTCTTCTTTATTACTGCAAGTACAGGTTGGACAGATATTTCAGAAAACCCCCAGAACTTCAACAGACACCTTTGAGAAGAAAGTAAGATTTCAATGCTAGGAAACTAAAGAATTGTGAACTACTATCAAAATCTAAGCAGTGCAAAACAAAGCTCATTGCAAAAAGACTAACCTTTTGATGCAAATTTATATAGAGCATCACATGCTTTGGCCAAAACTTCGTTTTCAGGAGAACTAAGCATTAGCACAGCTGTTGCTGGTGTTTTGCTTTCAATCAATAAAGGATCAAACTACAAACAAAAAACAAAACAAAACAAAAAAAGGGAAAGAAAAGTTTGATTCATACTGAGTCTTCCTGTGTGCTGCAGTAGACTCCCACATTTCATTAAAAATAAAATAAAACCTTGCTTGATATCTACACTGAATTAGAAATATTAATGAGGTGCTGTTTACTTGGGAAAATCCAATTTTTTTTTAATAACAATTAGAGACATTGTTGAAAAATAAGAAAGAAAAATTGGCTTCCAAATCAATATAATCATGATTTCATCACATATGAAGATTTTGGGAAAACCTTGACGCTTCCCTGCAAATCTAGAAAGTTTTGAAGATAACAAACTATGTAATTGTTATACATGTAAGAGCATTCTGAGGCTTCAGAAACAGACATGAGAAGTTTCTTTTGAGCAGCTGTACACAGAGCCCGTGAACTCAGGTGGTGTACAAAGAAGAGGATTTGGTTACTCTGTGGCAATATCACTTTGTGGTTGCTTAAAAAATAGAAGAACACTTTCTGTGCCTTTGTCATCTCAGTTCACCAGCTCACCATGATCCTGTACTAGATGAAGTATTTCCAAGATATAATTCCTGCTCACTCAGCTAGAAATGATACAAAGGTTTCACTTCCATTTCTGAGCTCTTTCATGCAGAAAGAAATCTTCCAACAAATCAGACAGTTTTCACTCTCTTAATAGACTCCTTAGGACTAACATCACTCAAGCAAGGGAATTTTCAAAAAAAGCCTTTTGTTTCTTAAGAAGACTCAAGGAATTCTGAAAATTCTACTCATTAAAAAGTTTTAAGCTCCCTTGGATTTAAAGTAATTAATTAGTATGGAAAAACTGTCTTCTCATACTTCAGGCCTATACAGTATCTGTGTTACCTATAGAAACTACAAGATACTGCAGTCATGCAGTTTCTCAAAAACAATGTATTTATCTTTAAAATAAACCAGATTATAAGACAGTAATAAAAATTAATTAAAAATATTATTAGAATAAACATATATATATTTACAAATGTCAATTATTTGTTTTACTTCATTAAAAAACTTCTAATACCTACATCAGAGGCACATTTTGCTGAACAATGAAGGTACGAAGATACATACAAATTGTCAATTTGTCAGTTGTCAAGCAAGGAAATTATGGGGAGCAAATCTTAAAAAATGTATGAGTGTGCTAGAAGAAAAATGAACACAGGGAAGGGTTTTTTCTTCTCCCTTCTCTGACTTGCTCAAAAATAAGGCAAAATATGATACTAGTGCCAAGACTTTTAAATTCATGTTTTTGATAGGTTTTTAAATCTAAGTAATTTCAACACCTTCCATGAGACAGATCACACAGTTCAGCAGGCAGCAAAAGCTCAACATACAAGTTTCATTAAGAGATGGCCTGCCGAATGTGCTTAACTCGTCTACCCAGCTTCAATCAAGTCTGAAAATCTGAAGACACTGTCTAATTTCATGCTTGCTGTGACAAGCTGGAGACATGGGCCAAGTCATGGAACAAAGCCCCTTTCTAAAAAAAATATAATCAGCTTACTGTATCCTAAGTCATTTTGCCCAATAATGACTCTGCAACGGGAATTAAATCAAATAATAGCACAGTGGTGCAAGTTACATCTTAACGATGGGCCTAAAATGATGGAATTATTTATGGGAATTTTCTTTTTGGATAGTAAGGAGGCAAAAAAATTCAGCTTATCACAGCTCATTCTACCCATGGGAGAATTTAGAGGTGACTGAAAGTCCCTTTAGCCTCCTTCATACTTCTCTACTTCCGCACATTTGGGTCTTTGCATGGACAGAACATGATCCTCCAGGTAAGTGCTATTATGTAAACACAGACATATCTCCTGAGTCTGGTCAAGTACTTGGTGATGGGATAAAACTCCAAGTTTTAGAAAAGGCTGTTAGTTCTTCAGAGAAAAATAAACACCAATACTGATCTCAGATGAAGTTCAATAAGATATTAAAGATGAAATAAGAGTTTTAAATCTCAGTTATTTATATATTAATCTAATACCAAAGTCACAATTGCATTGCTCCATTTTCACTGTTTCTCATGTTTACAAGTAATTGTATAAATCACAACTCAATGAAAATGCCTAGGATTTAATGACAGGTTGGCACATGAGCACAGCGAAATTAGTCTAATCTTTACCCATTTGATTAGACATTAGATTGGCTATTACTGTCTGAAATGTTCAATAGGCACTTTCATATTAAAAGTACTTTTGTGCTGAGAAGACAGTAAAAATAGCCACTGAAATCAGTGTATGTTTAAGAAGTCAGAAGCCTGAGCAGGTTAGTGATCGAGGAAGAATTCCTTTACTGTGTGGTGACTGTGCACCGGGACAGGTTGACCAGAGAGGTTGTGGAGTCTCTCTTGCTGGAAATATCCAAGAATCATCTGGATGCAATCCTGTGCAATGTGCTCTAGGATGGCCCAGCTTGAGCAGGGAGGCTGGACCAGATGACCACCGTGCTCCCTTCCAACCTTAACCATTCTGCGATTCTGTGATTTGCAGGGAAGTAATGTTGTTCCTCAAAACTATCATAGAACTGATTATGACTTCTCCTTATCATAATGCCAGTGTAGCTAGTGTTCCACCTTTTTTTTTGTCCAAGCCTTGCACATAAATCTTCATACACCATTGCAGACTCTTCCTGTAATGGCACATACAGGACATCGTGTGCTACAATAATACATCTTAAGTTACAAACAACCAAATTAAACACAGAAATTTAACAATTTATAATCAACAACATTTCCAGCATTCAGTTTGTATTAAGAAAAAAGCAAGTTAAATGAAAAAGAAACCTATAACTCAAATGCTTCTATGTGTCTTTGATCTTGACTTTTGTGTACCTTTGACTTCAAAGCCATTAGAAACTGAAGAGTATTTGGGGTTTAGTTTTGATTTGGTTTTTTTGGTTTTGTTTTAGTTTTGGGGTTTTTGGGCTTTTTTTTGGGTTGGGTTTCTTCAGGTTTTTTGTTGGTTGGTGGTGGTGGTGGTTGTTTTTGTTTTGTGGGGGGGTTTTGTTTGGGTTTTTTTTTGCTTCCATCAACTTAATTTAGTTGAAATTGAATGTAATACAAAATATGTTTCCAGTCAGACCAAAGGCCCACCTAGCCCAGCATCCTGTTTCTGACAAAGACTGGGTAACAGGTGTGGGCAAGCAGACTATTAAATTTTATTTATGTTCCTTCCCACACCAGCATTCAGCAACCTACAGAACTGGAGAGCCTAGTGATTTTATCTCTGTGTTCAAAAAGTCCAAGAAAAATTTGGTACATAATTTTTGAAGCCATCTGTATTTAAACACCCTTAATATCCTGAGACATGAGTATCACAGTTAAAGTCATAAAATAACTGTGCCTCTTCTATGTTTTAAAAATACTACCTGATAATTTTATTCATCCTCCACAGTTCATTCACTATACGAAAAAGTGAAATAAATTACACCCATTTGCCTTCCCTGTATATTCATAATTTTGTAAGTTTCTATGATACTCCTCTTCACAGTGATTCCTTCTGGGAATGAAGAAACCTATTCCCTTTGATCTTTCCTAAAACAGAAGCCACTCTGTCTGTTCTTGTTGTCTTTCTTAGTTCATTCTTAGTTCATTCTGTTGTCTTTCTATAGTTCAGCTACATCTTTTCGAGATGGAAACACCAGAACTGTTAATGGCATTCATGTGCATGTATAATGCATTTGCTAGTAACATGATGTTTTGTCTTTTATTTCTGGAATTTGAAATTTTGCACTTACTCACTTTTTCCTTCTTAGGAACTGGATGCCATTTTCATGAAAATATCCACATTAATTCTGATATACTGGATGAGACAGTTGCAGAATAAAACCCCATGACTGGCAACTTCTCTTCATTATGAAATCTGAACAATAACTTGTTTTCTCACCTTTGCTTCCTATTTTATAACCAGACATTATTGCTAGGAGAGGAATTTCTTTTTTACCTGTTCATGTTTATGTGAGTGAAAAGCCTGGTCTGAAAACTTTTGCAAAAGCTAAGTAACTGTATCAATCAGAAGACCATTACCCACTTACTCACTGACTCCTCCAAAGAACTCAAATAGATTTCATAGCCCAAACTTTCCACTACACAAACACTATTGATTCTTCCCCATCAGTATCATTTTTATCCATGGGTTTGGTTTTGTTTTTTTTCCAGAACTATTTCTACCAATTAACACAGCACGGAAGATAAACTTCCTATAATTATTGCTTAATTTCCTTTTGAAAATGAAATTTTCTACCTTCCATTCTTCTAGTCCCACATTCTCAGATCTTAGCAATTTTTTCATCTAGCACAAGACCTGGGCAAATACTATTTATTCCTACTTGGGCAATTTTATCACATTTATTTTAGTGATTACCACATTGCTTTGTCTTTTGACACACAAGTCATTTTGCTTTTCTTTCATGACTACAATCACCTAATAATGTCCGTCTATGAAGCTTCTTGCATCTAGTCAATTTGAAAAAGCTTTACTGCTAGTTTTTGTATCTTTGCTAGTTCTCTTCCAAAATATTTTGATGCAGGGCGATATTGATGACACAGTGCTGTTCCTTCTCATTTGGGAGTGAAAGCATTTTTTTGTTTTCCCGATTGGATAAAAACCCCACCTTTTGAAGGATGTATTTATCTGCTATTATTCTACTGTTTAATCATGCTGGGTTGGTTTCTTTTCATCCCTTAAATTTTATTTAAGGTCAGTTTTAACCTTGCACCTCTCATAGAATCTTCAGAAGAACTACTGGTATCTTTAATATTCTTAACCCCTTTTTGTTTACCTAGAAAAAAAGAGCTAGTAGATACCTGGACATGCTAATTGTTTCAGTTCTGTGATTGTCTGATCTCCTGTACTAACAATAAAACCCAAGAAATTCCACTGAATCACAAACAGTTGATTAGAAGGCACCTCCAAAGACGATCTGGTCCAACTGCCCTGTTCAGAGCAGGGGGAGCTAGAGCTCAGAGCTAGTGCGCAGTCTGATTTTGAGTATCTCCAAGGATGGAAACTCCACAAGCTCTCTGGACAACCTATGCCACGCTCCATCATTGTTACGGTAAAAGGATTTTTTTGTTATGCTTAAATGGAAACCTCCTGCATTTCCATTTGTGTCTACTCCTGGGCACCACTGAGAAGAGCACCACTGAAAAGAGCCTGGCCTGATTTCTTTACTTCTTCCTATCAGCAATTTCTACACTGACAAGACCCCTCCAAGCCTTTTCTCAAGACTGAGCAGTCCCAACCGTCAGTCTCTCCTCCCATGACAAATGCTCCAAGACTTTGTTCCAGTAAGGCCTTGTCCCTCTTGTACCAGAGATCCCAGAACAGGACACAGCACTCTAGGTGTGGTCTCACTAACCAACATGGAGTGAAAGACAAGAGTTCTCTCTCTCAAGTTGCTGGCAACACTGCCTAATGCCCAGGGTTTCGTTAGCTTCCTTTGTCTCAAGTTCATATTGCTGTTGCATGTCCACCAGAATCACCAGGTTCTTTCCTGTAAAGCTGCTTTCCAGCTGGTCATCACCCAGTCTGTACCGGATATTCTTCCCCCAGGTGCAGGACTTTGCCATTTCCCTCTATTGAATTTAATTAAATTTCCAATTTCCTATTTCTCTAGTTTGTTGAGGTCCCCCTGAATGGCTGCACAACCATCTGGTCTGTCAATCACTCCTCTCAATTGCATATTTTTGCAAACTTGCTGGGCGTGCACTCTGTCCCATCATTCAGGTCACTAATGAAGAGGTTAAACGGTATCCGCCCCCAGATCAACCCCTGGAGCACAACACTAGTGGCCTGACCTCTGACAGGATCTCATACTGCTGATCACAACCCTCTGAGCCTGTCAGCTCAGCTACTTTTCAGTTCATTTACACTGTCTATTTATCTTGTCTGTACTTCACCAGTTTACCTATGAGGATGTTACAAGAGACAGTATTTAAAGCCTCACTAAAGTCAAGCCAAATTAATATTTAGGCATTAGTCAAAAGAAGGTGTTTATATGGCGAGAACTTCGGGAGCTGACTGTGCCAATTCATACATTCCACCTTTTAACATCAGTCCTGTGAATGCAACTGTTTTCAAAAATACTCAGGTATCTATAGCTTTCTTTAAGTGATAACACTTCAGTATTTTCTCTAGGGATAATCTTAGGCTCCCCTTTCAATATCCATGACCTAGCTGATTATCAAATAATTGTATTGTCTAGACCAAACCTAATGTAGATATCATGTGAAAGTTCCTATCAATCTATGTCAAAGCTAGCATATTTAATCTGCCTGAATTACTGTTTTAGGTCATTCATATAGAGATAGAGGCTCAAAGCAATGTTTTTCCTGTTGGAGACCAATTCTCAGAACAGAGAACAGTAAAAGACAAATTATGAAAGGCAGTGAAAACGGAGTCTTCAAAAATACTTCTGAAACATATAAGCAGTGGCTAGGCTAAGAGATGTGTTTCCCACCTGTTCCTAGAAATCTATAAAAAATCAGTGGTCATCTGCAGTACCATATATTCTCAGAGCATTCCACATGCACAAAGGCCCTCTTTTATAAGCCCGTCTACATTATCTCAAGGCTTCTTTTCTTGGACTTGACATTTTCATAAACAGATTATCAATCACAGGATAATAGCTAATACATCTTTTATTTTGTCTGCATCTCATTTCCTGCCATCTGAAATATCCAGGTGAAATTTAAAGTTTTCAGATTTGATTTTACACAATCATTATTAACAAAATTCCCATCATGGTAAGATTTTCTTCATTAGTAGTTACAGTGATCTATTTTCATGTTTAATACTGGCTTGATATGCAATATTCAGGATTTCTTTCTCCTGCTAGGGCTCCCAGAATAGATATGCTAGCCCAAAGTACGATAAGGGTAAAAACCAAGCCAAAAGTTGTAGATGCATCTGGAATTCACTCTTTCCAATTTGTTCCTTTTTGATAGTTTTCTGACTTTTTCTATGTATTCACAGGTTATTGTAGTACCTAGTAGGCTGTACCACACTTTTCTCTAGAAAATCTAATTGTATCTTTTGGATATAGAAATTGTGGTGCTGCATCGACTGATTTTCTAGCTATTTACTGAAAAAGTCAACTTTTATTACTTCAGCTCATCTGTATGACTTAAATGTGTCGTCATGCCTTTCAAACCTTTTCTTAGACTGCAAAGATACTTAGTTTTAATTCTTCACGCCTGTTTTAATTAGACTTATCCACATACACCTTCTTTGTGACTCCTGGGTTTCTAGGTTATTTAATACAGATCTAAGTTAAGTTGAAGTTCTATGTAATTTCCTTTCATAAGGATTTACTACTGACTGAATGTTAGGAATTACATTTGTAATATTCACCCTTCCACAGAACAGCTGGGTAAACCTGATGCCAACTGCTGTGTCTCAGTGACATCATGGCTATTGGATATTACTGTCTTTGGTCTTAGTCAAAACTATTTATGCTTATTTAATATTGAAATTGCAATGTAGTTTTTGCTGACTAACTTTTCTGTGACCTTTGAAAAAGCTCTTGCAGTACTGCAACTCTTTACATGTAAATCCATCAGTTTTTTTTAAAACAGTGTACTGAATTTACATTTAGTGGGACTCATTGAGAGAGTGGGACTCCCTTTGTGGGACTCACTGAGGTCCCCATTTTCATTAGTTTGGTTGTTACCCGACACAGAATTTATAATGTACTCTTTTCAATGTTTCTGTATTTCCTCTACTTCTTTCTGAATAAAACAATTAAACTTTAAAAAATAGTTATATTTTGAACAATTATCTTTTTGGGGGTCTCTTCGTACCTTGTGAATATATAGAAACTCTTGAAAAGTGCGCCAGTGTTAGACCCTTAACCTCTACCTTTTGAAAAAAAAGTCACACTATCACCATTATTATTTATTTGGCTTCAGCTCTTGTACTTTTCACTGTACTTCCAATGACAACAGAAAAGCCTAAACTGCCTCTTAAGACTGTATATACTTGCAAAAGAGACAGAGTATGTAGTACTACTCAAAATATTTGTCAAATTTTGTATTCAGTAAAAAACTCTGCAGATCCATTTAGGCTTTTAACTCTTTCACCCTTAAAGAAAGAGGATGTCTTCACAGTTGAAAAGACAGGCAGATTTCAGGTCGCTCTTCTTCTTTCTCCTTTGATTTTTACAAAGAGAAAGCTAACACTGTTCTTCAAATAAAAAGAAGCCTGGATTGTTTCATACATAACTGTTTGCAATGCCTGCCAAAGACAACAATCTCTACAAAGAACCACACATGCCCAGTCACTCTGGTTTGTATGCTGTCCAAGAAAAGCAGAAACAGAGTCATCTTTAAAAGCCATTTTTAGAATAATGTGGGTAAACTAGGAGAATAAGGAACTATGTAAGGACAGTAGAGCTAGGCCTGTAATTGTGTAATGTTTATTTTATAGCACACAGCAGTTTATAAACTTACCACATCCTTGGGTGGAGACTCTGCTTCCTTCTTTACTTTTTTACCCATTCTAAAAACAAACAAACAAACAAATAAAAGCAGAAAACCAAACTCCTTCCTGTGTTTTAGGAACCAGTTTACCAGTGATTTAGGAAAGCTTGTAAGACAGACTTCCTTATTCATTTGACTCACCTAATCAGTCTGAAGATTTCTTTGACATAGTAATTTCTGTACAGAAAGTAGTCCCTCTTTCTAACATTTGTACACATGTGGTAAAATACATCTGTCAAAAACATACATAGCTAAAAAGGTCTGAGACATCACAGGCTCAGGTTGTAATGTGGTACAAATACATAGAACATCCCTTTCTGTAAACTAGCTTTATCTGCATCTACAAATCATCTAGGAACTTAAAAGTCTTTTTAGGGTATTTCCCCATGTTTGTCTATACATTCTATGTTGGCAAACATTCCACACAACTGCAGAATGTACAAATAAGTTCTACCTTGAAAACATGGTTCAAATACAATTAGAATTATCTTTTCATATTTCACAGGAGACAAAAATCAGGTCTCCAGGTATTAAGAAAGTTCCGCACAGTATAAATTTCACTGATTTTAAAAAGTTACATTTATTTAGTCANTCCAGGTATTAAGAAAGTTCCGCACAGTATAAATTTCACTGATTTTAAAAAGTTACATTTATTTTGTCAAGCTTGTTTTTTTTTTTTTTTTTTCTCTTCTTTTTTTTTTTCTGTATTAGCACATGTGCACATAACTAAGAAGACCTTCTCAGCTGCACCAAATCTCAGTTTCTGAAGCATATGGATGTAATACCTCATGTGGACCTAATTTCATGTGGCTCGCAAAACTTCAGCAGAGCCTTCCAGTTAAGGTACAGGCAAAAGTAAAGGGCAACATGAGCCACTAGCACTAGCTATGCATAGAACATAACCCAAGTTATGCCAAACTGAAGTTTGGTTTAACACTGTGTAAAAGTGAAATGTGCACTGTTAGTATCCCTTGTTAATTTCTCGGTTAGTTCTCAAAGGGTTACCACACATTCACCCTCAGCCAGGGTTTACTGAGAGCCTCTCTCTGGTATAAGATATTATTTTTTAATGCAACATGAGTTGTAGCCTGGCTGGTTACAAAAGTCAAGGCTATTGTTTGTTGTGTTAAAAAAAAATTTGGAGCTCTTCTTGAATTTTCCAGGTACTGTTCCTCTACCAGCCTCTACAAATGAATTGTAACACATCACTAATGAAAGTAGTTGATAAGCATATCCTAAAAACAGATCTGAAATTTAAAACTTCATAGGCAGGTCACTAATTACAGTTTTGAGAGGAAGATCCATACAACCAAAGATTTTTCAGCTCCAATCTGCTTTACCCTTTTGCATCTGTACATACACACATATGAACCACACACATGCGAATTCAGTATTTCAGAAAGCACAGCTTTGGCCAGGGACAAATTCACTTCTATAAGGAAAAGCATAAGGACAAATTACTGACAGCATATTCAACAAGTGTAATGGACACACCACCTTATGATTTATGCAGTCACTGTAGAAAGTACGAATCATGCACACATACAAGAATCAGATTTAGACAGACATTCAGGAAATCTGGGTTATTTAAACTGTGCTAAATCCTCATATGGAGATACAGACACTTATTTAGAATCATTCTGTTCAGCTCAATTCATTTCAGATATAAATTAAGCTGCAGTCATAAAAGGCAATTTTAATTCTGAGTGAGTTTAATTAAGTTTAAACCAAATAATTTTAAAAGTTAATTGATGTAAAATTATTTATAATGTTACATAATTAATGTTCTCAGATTCAAATTATATATATTTCAAGACCAAGAATAACTAAGGCTTTTAATGGCAAATATTTCTTCACTCTACATAAATGCATCTAACTTCTGAGCATATTTTTAAGAACTTTTACGTATTTCTAAGTGTTCAGAAATATCTGGTTCCTAAAAAATTTCATTTAAAAAGCAGTGTAACCTGTAGCAACAAGCAGAGACAACAGGTCAATTACTTTACTGTGGATTATGCCCCTCAGTCTGTTTCTTTGCTGCAGTTACTAGTCTAGATTTCAATGTATTCTGCCATCAAATGTTGGTGTGAGCTTTATTTCCATAAAGCTTTCTGTATTCAGTGATCGTTCTCTGACTTGAGGGAATGATGGGCACAGAACTCTCTGGCTTACTGATAATTAAAAATGTGTTTTCTGCATTGAACTGTAATTATCACAGACAATCAAAGTGTACAGGTATTGAAAGGCTACTGACCCATAAAAGAGCTTCTTTATTCAAATCCTTTTCTCTCCAAGATAACTGCATGTTGTCTTTTTCACAGGAGGTCTACAGTACGCCTATCTTTGATTCTCAGTTTACCAATCTAAATATTTAGAATTTAGAAAACAATTTTAGTAGGGGTTAAATTTTTATATCTATCAAATGCTGGCTTAATGTCACCTGAAAAACTTATTTTAAAAATGAAAACTATGCACTAGTAATTATATGTAATTAAATTAATTAATTCCTGAAGAAGTCGGCTGCTCATGGCTTGGATGGGTTAACACTTTGCTGGGGATAAAACTGTCAGGATGGCTGGGCCCAGAAAGTGTTGGTGAATGGAATTACATCCAGCTGGTGGCCAGTCACCAGTGCTGTTCCCCAGGGCTCAGTGTTGGGACCAGGTCTGTTTAATATCTTCAGCAATGATCCAGATGAGGGGATCGAGGGCACCCTCAGTCAGTTTGCAGACACACTCAGTTGGGTGGGAGTGCTGATCTGCTGGAGGGCAGGAAGGCTCTGCAGGGGGATCTGGGCAGGCTGCATTGGTGGGGAGAGGCCAGAGGTCTGAGGTTCAACAAGGCCAAGTGCCTGTGCCTGGTCCTGCCCTTGCGTAACAACAACCCCTGCAGTGCTACAGGCTGGGGACAGAGTGGCTGGAAAGATGCCTTGAGGAAAAGGACCTGGAGGTGCTGGTCAACAGCAGCTGAACATGAGCCAGCGAGGGCCCAGGTGGCCAAGAGGCCAATGGCATCCTGGCCTGGATCAGCAATAGCATGGCCAGCAGGACCAGGGCAGTGATCGTTCCCCTGTACTTGGCACTGGTGAGGCCACACCTCAAATCCTGGGTCCAGTTTTGGGCCCCTCCTACATGAAAGAAGGAGGTGAAGAAATTGAGGTGCTAGAGTGAGTCCAGAGTAGGGCAGCAAAGCTGGTGAAGGCTCTGGAGCACAAGTTTGATGAGGAGCAGCTGAGGGGGTTCAGCCTGGAAGAGACTCAGTGCTCTCTGTAACTGCCTGAAAGGAGGGTGTACCAGGGTGGGGGTTGGTCTCTTCTTCCACATAACAAGTAATACGGCAAGAGGAAATGGCCTCAAGTTGTGCCAGGGGTGGTTCATATTGGATATTAGGAAATATTTCTTCACCAAAAGGGTTGTCAAGCATTGGAACAGGCTGCCCAGGGAAGTGCTTGAGCCACCAGTCCTGGAGGTATTTAAGACGTGGTGCTTAGGGACCTGGCTTAGTGGTGGGCTTGGCAGTATTAGGTTAACAGTTGGACTTGTTGATCTTAAAGGTCTTTTCCAAACTAAACAATTCTATGTTTCTAAATCTTAAAGACAAAATAATATTCTCATTTCAGTAATATCCTCTACTTCATGTCCTGCACATTTCTAGAATCATAGGAGCATGCCTTTTCTACATATGTTTTTTGAGATTAAAGGGTTGATTGTTTTAAATCATGTAGAGCTAGAGGTAATAAAGTACTTTGACCTAACAGATGTAACCAATACATAGCCAAGCAATCTATGAAGTTATCATTCTGTGCTACTTCCTGTCCTTCACCTGGAATTTATTGCCTCAGTGGTAGACAAACTAGCCTGCTTTACTTCCCTCTGACCAAGTTTTAGTGCACTGGTGCAATCAGGTGTTGTCTCTCAAGCAGCAGGACAGTCATTATGTCTAACTAAATCCTCATTCCAAAACCACAATCCCCAATGCTCTCCCTCAGCTCTGGCTATTCTTAGTGCCTTAGCTCAGTAGGCAATTCCCTGTTTCACTCTGAACTTCATTAGGACCTCCAGCTTTCCCACAGGACCAGATACACTCCAGTGTGTGTATCCTAAGTTAAACCCATATCCAGAATCTACGAGTAGTGTCCATTAAATTAAACTAAGCACCAGCACTAAAGTTAATCACTCTGTTTGATAATTGATGGAGATTTAGTCAACATATTCAGTAGCTCTTAAGGCAGATTCATCCTAAAGGAGGTGTCTGAAATGGAATAGCACCTTAAAAATAAGTACTTTTTCCTTGGACCAAAACCAGAGTCTAGAGTTGTTAGCTCATGTATTTACATTTACATTGACATCTAAGTTTGTGAGCTAAGTTTATCACCCCACTTCTCTTCATGAATCCACATGCCAGGCTAGGTCTGGCAGACGCTGTCATAGCAGACTGAACATTAGCAGAACCAGGCATATGACAAAACACAGCCACCTAGTCTTTTTTGAAACGGCTGCAGGAACAGGCACATCTCCAGTAAAATCTCTAAGACCAGAACATTCTGCCTGTAAGTGGAAAATTATTTTGAGGAAGGTCACAAATGTGGATTTTTTGGTTCAAAGTGGAACTCTCTAACCTCTTTACTATTTTATCAGGAACTGGCATCTCTGCCATGTCAAATAAAATACATAAAATTTATTTAGTTTTTGAAAGATTTGCAGCAGATGCCTGCTTAGAGGAGCAGATTCCAAGTACTAGATCGTAAGATAATGATGGCCCAGATTCCTGTACTTATTTATTTTTACTGTCATGCTTTAATGTGAATAGTTGCTTTTCTCAGTGTGAATAGTTTCTTAGATTGCAAATCTGAGATACTCACTTATTTCTAGACACCACACTTTTTTTTAAAAAAAAAACATGAGATGATAGCTAGCAAGTGAGCTTTAACAAAAAAAGAATCTATAAATCATACTTTAAATATGAGGAAAGTCTTCTGATTGTTTTTCTGTTTGAAATACTGAAGTCATAAATACTTCCTTTACACTATTAGAGTCCTGTTGAATACACTTAAAGAACATATTATTTCCTGGTTTTAAATCAGACAATGCATTTAGAAAACACTACCTGTTCCATTTGCATCTTCTGTTTTCTAAAACTTTAAGTAACAGATGGAATAACCTAGGACCCTGCACATACTGCAAGAGCTGGGATGAAGAACAGGAATAAGTCAAAGGCACAGCCAGCTGTGGAACTTACCTCTTAGTCAAGGAATCAAAGGTCTCTTCTGAGAGCAATTACCCCTGTGGAAAAGCAGTGCAAAGAGAAGGATTTAGAAATAGCTTCTAACCAGTTGTTTATTACATGATCCACTTTTCAAATTAACAGCCCAATGCTTTAAGGCAGTCTGAATCCGTGTTACTACAACCTAGCCAGAATTTTCAGGTTCTTACTGAAAATGATGACAAGTGAGATTCTTTCTGCCTTACAGGTGATAATTACATAATGTCAATTAAGCTGAGCAAGTTTAAGTGAAGTCTGGCTGCTTATTTTTGTCTCACAGAAGCTATTTTTTTCTTGTGATAAGAGTGAATATTGCCTACAAATCAGTCATTATCATTGATCAGTTCAATTGATTTTTGTATGGACATTCTAGTACTGCTGCCTTTCAGTGCAATCAAAATATAATCATGTCATCAGCAGACAATCTCACTCCTTTCTTGAGTCCATAAACCAGTATGTCCTCTGTATGCTAGCTTAAATATCCTCCTCATCGTTCTCAGATAACTTAGTCTTAATTAAGAGAACAACGTGGAATAGTCTTCAAACTCCTTTCTTGCTCCCAAATTCTTCTTTCATCTTTATTTCTGCCCAACTCCTCAAATATGGATCAACAGGCTCCCCTTTCCCTGTGTTGTAATGATAGTGCAAGCATCAGCACACTTTTAAAAAACTTGGCTTTATATAATAGAGTTAAAAAGAGATAGCAGGTCCAATTTAATATTCAGTTCCTGCAGATATGGATATATGTGCCACATGAAAATAATACATTATATGAGAGATCAAGTAAGTCAAGGCCTTTGAATTTGCCCACTGTTTTATCTGTGTCCATGTGTATATTTGTCAAAAGAATGATGAAGAAGTTCCACCTGAATATGAGGAAGAGCTTCTTTACTCTGCAGGTGACTGTGCACTGAGACAGACTGCCCAGAGACTCTCTCCCTCACTGGAGAGATTCAAGAACCATCTGGATGCAATCCTGTGCAATGTGCTCTAGGATGGCCCTGCTTGAGCAGGGAGATTGGACCAGATGACCACTGTGGCCCCTTCCAACCTGATCCACTCTGTGATTCTGTGAATAAGAACAGTCTTCCACATGGCTGAGCAGTATCCAGCCTCCAGAATGACAACAGACAAATGTTTCTGATAAATGCATGAAACTAATCCCAAAAGTCAGATTTCCTCCATCTGTTACAGGGTTTCTATTTCCCTAAAGTACTAAGGTTTAGATCTCCTAAAGTCTTTATGTTCTTCCTAACAATAGTAGCTATTTTTACTGTCCACATAAACGCCTAATCCTTTTACTCTTCATTCTTAGTCAGACATGTTACAGCACAGGTCCAATTGTCAAGTGTACTGTACAAGGAACTATTCCTTAGATTTAAAAATATGTAAGTCGTTTAAATGTGTTATTGTGTCAGTTCAACACAATAACCCTTCGTTCTTGTATTACAACTTTAGTTAACAGATGCCTTGACTTGATCTTTTTTACCTTCCTTTATAACTCACTGTACATTCTGATTCACCTCCTTTCTAAGCTGTCTTAATTATTTTTTTCCATTCAGCTTTTCCAGACATGTATGTTTCCTGTTTCAGGGTCCCTCTGTGACTGTTAAACCTTTCTCAGACATGACATACCTAACCAGAAATACCATAATCAATTCTAGTGAATTAGTCACTTATTCGAGTGACATTGTAACTTTCAGGGTAGTTATTTTTACTGAGTTTCCTCAGTGAAGATTTTCATTAAGTTATCGACATATGGTAAGCAGTTCATTTTCTCAGTCAATCACAATTAATTTAGATTTACTACTGAAGAGTATATTGTTCCAAGTACTCCTGACAGTATAAATTACACTGCTTTCATCAACAATGAATTTTATTTGTCATGGTATTACTAGTTCACTCAACTGCAGAAGAGCTCTCAGAAGTTTCTACAAGTCTTCTTTAGTTGTAACAAAATCATTTTATCTCACCAGAAAATTTTTATTTCTGTATGTTATTGCTCATTTCCAAATTATAATGAACATATTAAATAACATCAGACCTAGGATCTATCCTTGGAGAATCCAAGCTGTGACAAGATGAATCGAGATTTTTAGAAATTATATGTGTAATTTCAAATGTCTGAGATGCTTAGTGAAATCCCTCAGCCCATGAGAAAGAAAAACTGACTTAATCTAAACCAAATCAGAGACAGTAGTTACACAACCATTATCTGAGCTGTAATAGCAGGACACTTCCCAGTCAGAAGGCAAAGATTGTCTGACTTAGGAAGAAGTACTAGTAAAAAATTAAAGATACTCCTAAAATTTTAGCCAGCTGTGAAAATCTATATGTCTTAAAATGAATGCCTTCTCTTAGCCTTTTCACAGGGACATGGGGGGAAAAGAACACTGAACAAGTGGACTTGTGCCCCTCCCCATCACAGCCACGGCATCATGTTAATCCCACCTATCACAGTATATCTTAAAAACTTTAGATTTTTTTTTCCCACCTCTCTCATTAAAAAGTTGTTCCACAAGCCAATTGCTAAGAACATCAGGGACCTTTTTTAATGTTTAATTTTCAGTCTACAGTTTACTATACATGTGCCATGTCTGAACATTTGTCAATTACTTTCTTTGCTGGCATGTATGAAAATACTATTTACAGTAACTATTTTTACTATACAATATATATTTACTATATTCTAAATATACTATACAGTATATTATATAAATTCCACATATATTTACATATATAGAATCAGAATACATTTAGAATCATAGAATGGCTTGGTTGGAAGAGGCTTTAAAGATTATCTCATTCCAACCCTGCTGCCGTGGGCAAGGACACCTTTGACTAGACCAGGTCACTCAAAGCTCCATCCAACTTAGCCTTGAACACCTCCAATGATGGATCCACAACTTCTCTGGCAACTTGTTCAAATGTCTCACCACCCTCTGAGTAACTATCTAACCTAAATCTACCCTCTTAGAGTTTAAAGCCATTCCCCCTTGTCCTATCCCTACATGCCTTTGTAAAAAGTTCCTCTCCAGCTCTTTTCTGGGCCTGTTTTAGGTACTCTAAAAGGAAAGTGTTCTAAGGTCTCCACTGAGCCTTCTCTTCTCCAGGCTGAAAACCACCAACTCTCTCAGCCTGTCTGCATAGGAGAGGTGCTCCAGCCCTCTGATCATGCCCTTCCTCTGTCTGAAGACAACAAACATATCCCCACTCAGTTTTCATTTTGTTAGCTTAAAGAATTCTAATTTCCTCCAAAAAATGATTCCTTATTTCCCACAGAGACTCATAGAATATGCTGAGTTGGAAGGGACCCATCAGGATCATCAAGTCCAACCCCTGGTCCTGCACAGCACCATCCCAAGAGTCACACCATGTGCCTGAAAGTGTTGTCCAAATGCTTCTTGAACTCTGTCAGGCTTGGTGCTGTGATCACAGCTCCCTGAGGAGCTGTTCCAGTGCCCAGCCACCCTCTGGGTGAAGTAACTTTTCCTAATATCCAACCTAAACCTTCCCTGACACAGCTTCAGGCCATTCCATTCCCTTGGGTCCTCTCACTGGTCACCGCAGAGAAGAGATCAGTGCCTGACCCTCCACTTCCCTCCTGTGAGGAAGCTGTAGACTCCAGTGAGGTCTCCTCTTGGTCTCCTACAGGCTGAACAAGATGAGTGACCTCAGCTGCTCCTCATATGGCTTCCTCTCCAGATCCTTCACCATCCTCATGGCCCTCCTTTGGATACTCTCTAATAGTTTAATATCTTTCTTATATTGTGGCACCCAGAACTGCCCCCAGCACTGGAGGTGAGGCCGCCCCAGTGCAGAGCAGAGCGGGACAATCCCCTCCCTTGCCCGGCTGGCGATGCTGTACCTGGTGCCCCCCAGGACACGCTTGGCCCTCCTGGCTGCCAGGGCACTGCTGGCTCATGTTCAACTTGCCATGGACCAGGACCCCCAGCTCCCTTTCCTAGTCTGCATACATCCAGGGTTGTCCCCTCCCTGACACTTGACCTTGCTAAATTTCACGTCTGGTGATTGCCCAATCCTCTAATTAGTCCCCATCTTTCCGCAGGGCCTCTTTTAATTTAAGTAACTACAGAAATATGTATCTAAATTCCACCAGAATGTTTAAAGACTTATCTACACAAAAAGATGTTCAAAAAAGGGGCCTCGCAAACTTCCTGAAGACACATGCTGTGGACTGAAGTGCTCAAATTGCTTTAGAAAGAAAAATCATGTCCCAGCAGCATGTTATTCATTGAACAACTTTTTAATAAAAATTGTAAAACATTATAATGATTATATCTTACAGTAAAATTTTATGCATTAGTCAGGCTTTTAGCAAACAAAAATCCTAAATGGAACACAAAAAGAAGGTTTATCCTCATCTCTATTTTAATTCATAATATTATATATATACATAAAATTTTAACACATATAATGTTAAAATATATTTTTTATATATAATAGTCTCTGTCTATTGTAAGGATGCAAACCTGCAACCTTAATCAAAGGATTTCTCACACTGCACATACTGAAACCTTATGTTCTTTCCTGTCCTGGTAAAAAAGTTTACCACTGCAAATATGTAGTTTATACATGCACAAGCAAAAGAGCAAGAAGACACACAGCCATATGTCACCATCTGGCTAACTAAAGTACAGTTGAAGAGTATGAAGTATTTTTCAGAAAATGAAGTTATTTTAAACAGTATAAATAGGTTCTGAAAAATGGCTGAGATGCGACATAATGAAGGCAACAGAACAGCTTCTGCTGTAAAGGGGACTTAACTTTAAAAAAAAGACAGTAACCACAAAACACATACACACACATGAATTATGAGTAAAGAACACCATAACATAAGTAGAACCCCAGGAAATGAGATAAACTCTAAGTTTAGCCCTTACTTTACCAAGACCCGGTAAGAATATAGGGATATAGAAACTGTTCTATTAATAATTTTCTCTTCAAAGAAATGTATTGACTGTTTCCTTTTCTGAATTTTTTCATTAGAAAGATCACCCTCATAAGCGTTTTTTAAGTCAACCTTTTGAAAACATGGATGACCTCTACTGAACACAGCATCCCAGATGAAGCCTCTCCTGTCTTGTACAAAATTGTACTCATACTTCTTTGTTGACAAGGAAATGTCTCAGATGTGTTACAATCACGTTCATGATTTTTATGGTTATATCTGCAAGGATAGCCCTATTGCTTCATTTTAACTGCTCATTTACCAGGCTTTATTATGTTAACACTAAAAAAAAAAAAAAAAGACATTTGTTGCAGTTTGAGACAAATATGCAGATAGCAGGTTTGCAAATGTAAGTGGAGCAATGGATATATAAGCCCATGTGGCATTCATTGTGTTAGAGGAATATTAGATAATCAGAAAATGGCAATATGATAAAAATCATAAAAATTAAAGGAAATTAAAAAAGGAAATGTTACTTCCACAATAAATGTGGAAGTCATCTAGCCCACTGTTACTGAACAATAGAAAGCAGACGTCTTCACCTTGCATAAGTATCAGACTATCTCATATAGATGATAATTTCAGATAACCAAAGAGATTTTTATTTAAAAGAGTTCTGTACTACAGACGATGCTTCTCTACCAGCCAACGCATATTTTGCTTTGAAATTCCCATCTACAAAAGTCTCAAACCCTTTAAAATATTAGTAAATGAGGTGAGGTTTTCCCCCAATAGCCTAATCAGGTGTTACTGTTCTTTCAGAGAAAACTTTTGTATCCAATTAGGTTTTTTTATTCTCTTCTCTGATCCATAGAATTTTAGAGTTCATAACTTTCATGTTACTGGCACACAAAAATTCCACGTCTCACCTGAAGTGAACTGTTTTTTCTCTTTTTCCATATTATCTATCTAGATTTTAAAGTAAAATTCTTTTTCCTCTACCATCTAAGTTTCCTTATGGTCCACTGCAGTTTCTTGCTTTCCAGTTCACATCTAAAAATACTGGTAAAGTTATCCTCTGCTGAATGTGTCCACCCATGTCTAATCCTACCTTTGCTGACACCAATTCCCAAATTCCCAGTTTCTAGTATGAAATAGTGTCAGGAGCCCTTCAGTGGAGGATATTCTCTGTCTGGGTTTAAATTTTATTTATATTCACACTGATACACTTTAGCTGTTATTAAACACCACAATTTTAATATAAATCTTGCAATTGTCACTGCTTTTCTTAACGGGGTAGATGCCCTTATCATGCAGACAGTAAGTTTTTACTGGGCTTTTTGGTTGTCATTGAAGGAAATTTCAATGTATGCCTTTAAAAATTATAGAATCTTAGAATGATGGTTGGAAGGTGATCTTGAAAACTGTCTAGTTCCAACCCTTCCTGCCGTGGGCAGGGGACACTTTCAACTAGGCCAGGTTGCTCAGAGGCCCACCCAACCTGGCCTTGAACACCTCCAGGGCTGAGGCATCCACAGCTTCCCTGGGCAACCTGTTCCAGTGCCTCACCACCCTCACAGTGAAGAACTTTTTCCCAATATCTAGTCTAAACCTACTCTCTCTCAATTTGAACCCGTCCCCCCTTGTCCTGTCACTACATGCCCTTGTAAATAGTCCTGCTCCATCTTTTCTGGTACCTGGAAGGATGCTACTAATAAAAAAAGAATTTAAAAAAAAATTATTTTTAAACTTTAACTTACTACTTTGAAGGTCTACAGAGACGGGGCCCTCAGTTCACTGACAAGCCCTAAGGAGCCAGCCCTACCGGGAGCCAGGCCACGGCCCGAGGGCTCGGGCCGCTAACGCACCGCCCGCCCGGCGCGGCTCCGGCACCGCCGCGACCCGGGGGCTGCCCCCGGTGGTTTGTGCTCACTGCCCCCGGGCCAGCTGCCCTCAGCGCCGCCTCTGCTCCCCGCCCTTGTTCCGCAGCTGGCGGAGAGCAGCGCCCGCGCCCCCGCGCCCCCCGCGCCGCCCGGGGGCGATCGCGCAGCGCCGCCCGGGCCGCAGTTTCACCGTTGCCGGGAGACGGCGGCGGCCGCGCCTGAGGGAGGCCAGGCCCGAGGGAGCCGGGCCCGCCGCCCCCGCGCCTCCTTCCCTCCCCTCTCCCAGTTGTCCCTGGGCAACGGCTCCGAGTGTTTAATGTGAATTCCCAGAAGTCCTTGGGGAACGGTTTCGCCGTGACACATGCATATAATCCATTTCTTCACAGTTTATCCCGACTCCGAAGTGCTGGTGACACTGCTTGGAGGGAAACTTTTAAGTCGTTAATGCGGATGGGCCCCGGGTAGTGGTGGAAAAAGGAGTGAGTTATTTCTGCGGACTAAAGGAGAAGGCTGCTTTCTCACCCAAAGACACAGGTTCTGAAAATTAACAAACGTGTACAGTCTGTCTAAAAATTACAAGTTGCTATGTTCACACTTTCCTTTTGTGATTTTTCTCGATCCTGTTTCACTGTCTATTTTCAGAGCATTCATGAAAACAAAAAAAGTTGAAGCCAACAGTTTTCAGGAGAGGTGGATAAAACCTCTGCAGGAGGTAGAGCACGGCTCAGGCAAACCTCTGTTAGAGCCCCGTGGGCAGAAGATCAGCACAGAGGCACATCAGGGGCCCGAGGGGCAGCCTCGTCTCTTCTCAGCTCTAGGCTGGTGATGGAGGAAGCTGTGCCGCGTGGAGAATTGTGCTAGTCTCAGAATAATAATTCATTCCAGTGTTCTCTTTTGCCAGCCAGGGCTATTTTGGAAGGAATGCTAAGCTGAATTCTGAAATCAAATAACATTTTCTACTTGAAATGCAGCATAATTGCTATCAGTAGCTGCAGAAGTAGCAGAAAATAGGCAAACAATCATTTTGGGGCCTCAAAGTCAGGTAGTAATAGGTAAAGAAATTATAGCTGCTATCGTCTCTCTCCTGTGATTCCTTTTAATCACAAATATCATTGCTTTGTCCCCACATTTCTTACGTTACACAGCAAGTCTAAATTAGTTCTATTTTTATAAGCCGTATCATTCTGTTTAGATCATGGCAGAAACATGTCCTGGCCACAATGACAAATGTATACTATCATAACAGAAGACCCAGTGGGTCATTTTCAGCCATAGGTAAGCCATATGTGAAGGCATCTCATTCCACTTTTAACATCATAACTCCTATATAAAATTTATGGAGATTTATAGTCATCTTCCTTGAAAAGCAACTATGACAACAAGTCAAGAACCATTTTTACTGGCTGGAACCTCTGGAGACAAAAGGAATCACGCTGAACTTTGTGACTGACTGACTTTCAGTAAAGCCTGGCCGATAGATGTCTTAGGTTTGCAATGGTTAGTAGAGTCTCACCCTGGCAGGAAAGGAAACAAAAAACTTTTGGTAGAGGCAAGTCACCAGCTTCCCAAACTTCTTCATGGACTTTTCTCTAAACAGAGTCAGGCACCACAGTGAGGGGTAGGTGCTTTAAATGTATGAGATGAATGTAAATAGTAAAGGCAAAAATTTGGTTTTAACTCTGTGCTAGGTGTGGCTGGGCTGCAGATACTTTTCTTCACAGCAGCTTGTATGTTGCCATGTTGTAGGTTTGTGACCAAAACAAGTGCTGATAATGCTATTACTAAGCAGTGCTTGCACAATGTCAAGGCCACCTCTGTTTCTCACGCTGCTCTGCCAGGGGGTAGGCTGGGGGAGACCAGGAGTCTGGGAAGGGAACACACCTGGGAGAGCTGGTTATTTTATGCCGTATCACACCAGGCTCAGCAATAATGCTGGAGGGTGGTCTTCCCAAGGTAGCTCTTGCTTAGGGACTGGCTGGGCACTTATCTGCTGGTGGAAGGTGCTAAGTGGTTGCCTTTGCATATCTTTGGGGTTTTTAAAAACTTTTAAAAAATTTTTCTTCATTTATTAATGAGTCTTTATCTTGAGCCATTTGTTGTTTTCTCACTTCTCTAATTCTGTCCCGCATCCTGCTGTGGGTGTGGAGATACACTGATCAAGCAGCCTACTGCTGCTTAGTTGCTGCTTGGGGTCTAGTTATCCCAAACTCAATGATATCCATTACTGGGAAAGCTTGTCTTTTTCTTGTCATCAATAATGGTCATTCTTATTGCTATTTGAAGCATAATTCTGGCCAACTGCTAGTTGGTTAGATATTTTCCTTATTTCATATGAATGATCACATAAAAGATATACGATGATGCAGAGTCCGTGTGAAAGAAGAGGGACATGGTAATGAGGTGCGTGTTCACCCTGTGTTTCAATACACACACATGGAACAATGGGCTCGGCTGTCCTTGAAGACTAGAGTGTCTTCTACAGATAGGAAATGCACAGGTAGCCTCAAACTCAGAGCCAGCACTTTTCACAAATTTTGTGAAGAGTGTGAATCTGATTTGTGAAACAGACAGGAAGGAAGATGGACAACAGCAGATGACCAGGAGAAAGTCAAGCCGGCAGAGACAGAGTAAAGACTTTGCGTTTTTACTTTCATCTGTGTTTGCCATGAGAAGTGGCAATCAAGCACTGTGCGACAGACATACAATTGCAGCATTTTTACCTGTGTTTTGGCAAAATTATGCCAATATATCAAGAAAAATATTTCAAAATTTAATTTTGTTAAAATATTCTGGAGGTGTCATTAAGTAGGAATGTTGTGTCATTAAGTAGGAAGTACTAATAAGGAAGCAAAGGGGGAGAACTAATGAGGAGAATAGCTACAAAATGTCATGAAAATTCACAACAGACAAATAGTCACAAATGACAGAATCCACAAAATCACAGAATATTCTCTGTTTGAAGAGATTCACAAGGATCATTGGGCCCAACTCTTGGCCCTGCACACAACAGCCCTGAGAATAACAGCATGGGCCTGAGAGCGTTGTCCAAACGCTTCTTGAACTCAATATTTTATTGAAATGCAATTTATTCTAACACTAAAAAATATACAAACCAAAATAATACATATTGTATTAAAGATAGGAGATTCTGAAATTAAAGAACTTTCTAGAGACTCAATACCTAATAAAGTGAAAAAGGACTTAATTAACTACAAGAACTTCATTAACTACACATTTTAATGAAATTTCGTGACTAAACTTTTGATAAAGCCACTATAGAAGTTGTGTGCTGTCCTATGAAGGTACAGGGCCAATCAGTTTGATCAATTTAAAGCTTCTGAAAAAAAATAAATCAAGTATGGTTTAGAAACATATTTGAAAGAATATTGGGGAGCAGCATTTTAAAACATTTTAAATATTTAATTTCAAAAGGGATTTAAATGAATAAGCTACTGCCAAATCAAAGTACTTGTTGAATTTAAGTGTTGGAAATTTGCATGTTGAAGTGTTTGAAATTATCTTTCTGCTTTTACTGGAAGTGCCACTGGGGGAGTCATTTCTCATTTCCTGAAACATCAGAAGTAGATTACTATTTGCTGGATTGCTGGTATGAAATAATGCTTTTTTTCCATTAAAAAAAATCAGTCATAATTTATGCTTTAAGAAATACCTGATGACATACAGTACAAACAGTCTTGTCATAGAACTTGTTTTATATCAGTCTCAAAAGACACTTAAAGAACTTTCCTTTTCTTACAAGAAGCAGCTGGCTTAAGGAGTGATGAATTTACAACATATCATCTTGGCATTTCAGTTTTCTGTATTACTTCACACGTTAAATTACTCAATATCAATGTAAATGGACCTCTTTCTCTAGGGGAAAAAAAAAGGGAAATGAAAACAGAGAACAAGCCTTTCCTTCTTTTGACTTGCAAGTGAGATTTGTAAGTCTTCATTTTTCGTAAGCACCCTGCCTGAACCAAGTGTGTGCTGTGGGCTTACTGAAAAATGCTCCTCCAATATAGTTGTATTCTTTTCTATAAAACAAAAAAAACAAATTCATCAATTATCACCTTTAGCAAATAGCACAGCACTATCATTTAGAAACTGATGACTTGCAGCCACAGCTTGTACCTAGACCTCAGTGCTGGTCATGGTACGTCACATCAGTGCATGTGTATGTATGTATGTACTTAATAGCTTCAGAGACTCTCAGAAGAGGACAGGTGGTTCAGCAGTGAAAGCTTTAAGCCAGGATTTGAGACCACAAAACTTTCTGTATAATCCCGAATAACCTGAATAAAATGAAACCAATTTAGTTGTTTAACAGAAGTGACCAAATACTTTAGTATTTCTGTAGTTGAATTTCTGCCTATGAAACTGGAAACTTTTGAAATGTGTTGAGATGAAATTCATTAAGGTCCTCAAAAATTGTTGCTGGAGTACATAAGCATTACAAAATCAGGAAGGGGATGCTTAAGCAGTACCTGGGAAATCAATAGGTGGCACACTTGTTTCTTAGGGCATATGTATCCCAAGAAAATGAGATTGTGTTGTACATCACCATGACTATCACATTTTTTGTTTTTAAAAAAGAGTAGGTTAGGAGTGACCACTGTCAGCTAACATAAATGAACATATATAAGTGTGGTTTTTATCTAAAGTGGTATTTGAAAACTGTAGATGTTATGAGAGATCTTAAAGGATGACTGCAAGGAATGACTGAAGGAAGGGAAGAAACTGAAGAGATTTTTGACCTTACACCTAACGCAGATCAGATAATTCTGCCTAAATATTTTCAAATCTCTTAGCAAATGTATTTTAAACTTTGTTTTCCCAAGACATAGGTCCTCTTAAGGGCTAAACTGAATCATTACTCAGGGATACTGTTAAATGTCATCTTGGACAGATTGTTTGATATCGGGTGTTCTCAGAGGCCACAATCTCCTGTGCTGATGAAGAAATACACAGATTGTATTTAAAAAACCCAAGACTTCTCTTGCCCAAATTTCAATGCACAGCTTCATTCTTCAAAGATGAAATATTCTTTAGTGTCCTCAGGACAAATTTTGCTGCATTGTTTCCGTTCTTGTAGCAGCACCGATCCTCTGAAGCCTTGCCAAAGGCTGTGTTTCTGCAAGGAATGACAACTCTGTTCTAATCTTGCATTTGAAGGCTAGAGTTACAAAATATAGAAGACAGTTTAATGAATATTTTTAAGTTGATTCAATACTACAGCATTTAAAATGAAAATTATTCTTTATCAAAGTCTTTGCTCTTTTAATTATAGATTTAGGATTCTCAGAATTTGAGGGTTTGGTCCCTTTCTTTTTCTCCCTATGTTTCTTTCAAATTCATAGGGGAAATTGAGCTATTTTTTCACTTTTCTTCAGTTCCTCTTCATTGATCTACTCTGTAATTTACATAACTCTCTCAACTCAAAAAACAATACAGAGTACACAATTACAGTTGCATTTTCCTTTTTCTCACTGTGCAACTTTTAAAACCTTAAGGCAAAATATCCCTGCAGCTGAGAGAAAAGAAATCCTCTATGTAGGGATTTTTTTTAATTTTGGAAAACAGAAAAGAAACAAACATTTTAAAGCTTGAGGTTATGCACATGAGTCATACAAATAAATTTTCCTGAGAAAGATGATAGTTTGGATGAAAGTCTCGTGTTGTTTTGGTTTTTTTAACTGGAAATTCTCTTGGTATCTAGAAAATGGGTTCAGAAATGAGAAATTTTACCTCTTTATTTAAAATATTTTAAGCTGTCGGTCTATATATCACTTTTCATTATTATTCATTATACTATTTACTTTCACCTGGGATACCTCTCTCAGTTGTCCATTCTGATGTTGTGAGAGTATTTCAATAGCCTTTTACTATTGCAAAAAGTCAGATACATGTATTTAAGGATATCTAAGTCTTTTCAAGCTTCTTTCTTCCCTTTTCCTATCACAGGGGAATTTTTGTAAAATTCAGAGCATCTATTTGTTCCCACACCCTACAAACACATGTTTTCGAGTGTTTTTGCCAGACTCATACTGGACATGAGAATCCAGCTCTTGCTGGCCAACTCCTTAATGAGCCCATGGGTAACTTGGAAGGAGCCAGCACTGCTGTCTCTGAAGCCTGGTTGCAGTGCCAGGCCTTACTGTTAGAATACTGTAATTCACATTTTCAATTCAATCTAGATACAGACCTAAATCTATCAGCCAAGCTCTTATATTTTTGCTCCTAAAAATGCTAGACGAAGTGAAAGAGGAGCACAAAAAGCAAGATAAGATGTGCTTTAGTCAGTGACCTTGAACTGCATGGAAACTTGTTTTTACTTGAAACTCTTGTTTTTACTTGAAACTCTTGTTTTTGCTTGCAGTTATTTTGAATTTCACACATTTCCCAGGGCGATTACTATCCAGTTCTTGGTTATTTGTGTTGAAAATTACCTTGGCATATTGTCAGCCTACCAAAATACTACCTATTTCTGAATGTTAAGAAATTGGTCATCAGCCCACTCATTTTAGGTGTTTGTCAGGGTGCGTTGAGGAGTTTTAGTAGGATTTCTGCACAGAATTGTTTCAGAGCTGTGTTATTTTAAGATATTGAATAAGATGCTAACTATCGTTTCCTGCAACACAGCCCTCCTTTGTCTTCTGCTTTTCCTATGTTCAGTTAGGTGTCATTGCATCTTGCACTCCCTTTGACTCTAGAAAAATTGCAGTTTTTGTACTTGCCCATTCCTAATTTCTGAGTAGATACGTACTAATGCACCTTTTGCTATGCTTAAATCAGAACAGGACTAAATGCTGTGTGGTTTTGCAAAATCACTGTTGTCCAGAACAGAAATAATTCGAGGTCACTTGCCTTACATGGTTCATTTATAAAGCAGAGCAGAAGCTTTTCAAGGAGCTTGGGAAGTCCAGACTTGAGGATATGGTTTCCAATGCAGAGAGTAATGGTATTGAAAAAGGCTTTTAAGGTATATAATTGTGTTTTGTTAACTTCCTTATCAATAGTGAGACACACAAATGACTGTACATAGATGGAACAAGGTCTGTCTTTGTGGTACCCCAGGATCTTGTTCTTTTCACCATTCAGGAACTGTCTTGCAGAATTAAAGCAGGAGTGAGAAGGGGAAGGATGCAAGCCAGAGAGTTCATGGGTTTTAGTTCCTGACACAAGACACATGAAGCTGAGCACACTCAAACCAGGGTACTCAAAAGCATTCCCTTTTTTTTTGAGCTCTTTTTATAAAGATGGCTGATTTGAAGATGTGCTGGATTTATGATTATTTATTTTCTAAACTTTTAAATCTGTACACGAGCACTGCTTTTCCTTGCTTGCTGGTTTATTGCGGTAGTGTGTTAAACCTGAGGAAGTAGGAAAGAAGCTTGCTTTCTTGCAAAGGGAAATCAGATTTTAAAAGCTTTTATGAAATGATGGCTTGGTGTCTACCTGCAGACTTTCTGGCATATTTTAAATTTGGTCTTCATAAAATTCTAATGGACGTCTTTTAGTCTACTGATACCAAAGTGTGTATTTAATAGCGCACATAAAATTAGGCAAAGATTAATGTGATAATTTTTTTCTCATTCAGCCCAACTTTTGAGACATTTTTAGTTGCAATAGCTGGTCATACAGCCCATGCAGTTAAGCAATGGGTTAACTGTTTCCTTGTGACAGTTCCTCAGTTGCTATAGATTAGCAGAGCTGACTTCAGCAGAACCAGATCTATTTCCAGCAGCTCAGGATATGGTCTCTTGAGCTATATTACAATTAAACAAACTTGTTCAATTAGCAACAATTACTTTTGACAGTGAAAGGATAATAGAGGATTTTGCTTACAGGTGTCTCCCTTTGATCTTAGTCCATTGAACCATTTAATGATTCTGTTTTGTTTGGTGCTGCAAGCTATCAACTAGACCAAAAAAAAAAAAAAAATCAGTTCTATCATTTTCAAAGGCCTTTGCCATTAAATGTTCATGCCTAAATCTATTTGTGTGTGACTCAAGAGGCAGTAGCAGCAAGAAGAGCTGCAGTGAAAAACAGCAAAATGAGAAGAGATGTGAGGTGTGCAGAGGAGGTTGAAATAGATTGCTTGATGACAACAAAGCTCAGAAAAATAAATCAAAGAATGGTTTTGCTTGTGCTCTTGGATTTTCCTATATTTGTGTAGGGGGCAGGGGCATATGCTTAGGATTACAGCTAATGTGCCTTTCAAACAAAAAAGTCATTCTCTGGGGTTTATATTTTCTGTTCTCAGAACTTGTGAATCCAATGTAGGTTGCATACTATATTAAAGAAAAGGCTCAGAGTAACATAGTTACTGAAGACCAATGCAGACATACTGACATTATTTAGAACAAGTATTTAATATTTGGCAGACCTATAGATAGCTACAACTTTTTTTCATTTTCAGTAATACTTCATGCCCATGTCTGTTGTCTTACTTCACTGTCATGAATAGTAAACCTGTGCACAGTAAGTCATAATGAATCATGCTTATTAGCAATTAGTATCTGATAAAATTTCAAGTTTATTAGAAAATTGAAACCACTGGTAAGGATTTATATATTCATATAAATTACATTTAGCATTATTCATAATATGCAGTTCCCTCTCGGAATAATATGGAAACTCTATCACAATGATTAACTATATGTGTTTCTTTATTATTCTGACAGGTTTATCAGAACAGCATATTTCAGATTTCTGTAAATTATAATAAGATATGACAGGCAGGCTAGATAAGAAAGGATAAACATCTTCGAGAGGGAAAATTGGAATAGTTAGATATTGTATTTGGTAAGACAGAGATCTCATTGGAAAGAAAGATGAGGAAAAAATTATAACAATTTCAAGGCCACAGAGAATTTTAATTCCAGATTCTACTTCTTTTTCCACTTGGCAACCATTATATTAGATATGGCATAGGGACATCAAATATAAATGGAAAACAGGAAGCTCTTTCACATTACAGGCGACTGTAATGGATATTGCAAACAAAACCTAGTCATTTTTATTTGTCCCTTTCATTGTGCTAATGAGACTCTCTTGCTTATAAAAGGGTTTCACTTGGCTATTGAGCTTTCTGCCAGTTTAGAAATTGGCTAGTACTATATAGTTGTATTGTATGTTTTAGCACCTGTTGTTATGGTCATTACTCAGGGATAGTGACAATTGCCCTTTGGTCTTTTGTACATGTTGTTCTTTCCAGCCTCTCTATGGCTTACTGTTTTTCGGGCTCTGAACCTGTCATCTTCCCAGCCTGAATAATTTTCTTGCTGTAGGACAGTTAGTGTCTCATCAGTCAAATACTTCACTCTGGAAGTGATTTATTCAAAGCTGTGGGGCTTTACAAAACTATCAAGATCACTTTCCTGAATGACACAAATGATACCATTACTAAATATAATACAGAGGGATTTATTGCACTGTCTGCTTCATAATAAACTGCAGGGTCTGTGCATTGCATGGTATCAGATATCGGTGCTTTCAGTCCTATTTATTTCAGTACCTGTGAGAATGCTGTGCGAGGCCAGGGGACAGAGCACTGAGTGATGGGCTAACATGCAGCTGGGAAACTGGGCTGCATCCAGAGAGCACATCCCCTAGCAGGACCTCTGTGAGCAGAAGGCTCCATTAAGATGGCATGGGCTTGCGACAGCTTCATTCCTGCTCCGTGATCTCATGTACCAAATCAAAGGATCTGTGTAAGTGCTGAATACATGTGTATGTTGGATCCCCAGCTGCAAGAGAAGGCCAGGCAGGACCCAACTGCGGGAGCCCTGCAAGCAGTGTGAAATAGTCGGCAGGTCTGAAGTTTACATTCAGTTATGTAATGGATGTGATTACCATAGACTAGCATCTTGTATATTCACTCACATCTTCTGCATAAAAAATATAGAAGGCTGTAACCACATTGTGCTTATTATGCCAGAAGCAACATACAGAAAGAAAATGAACACCATCAGATATTTTCAATTTCTCTGCTAAGGAAGGAGAGAATATGGTAATAATATCCCCAAAAAAGATAGAGATTGTTATAACAAGTCACCTAAATCCAGAAAAGAATCCTTTACTATAAGTAAAATGAGGGGTTACACTTCATGTCAGAATGCTTTTATGAAACTGGTCATAGCTGTCAAGTTCAATCTGTAATTAATATATTGTGCTGATAATGATTTTGTGGATGCATTTGGGGATATTTTGGTGAATTCAATATGCAAATATTTTGACCAGTGTAGACAGTATTATTAAAGATATTTCCTGTAGTTATATTCACAGAGTTATGCAGTTTTTTATGGTCTAGGACCTCGTAGTTGTCTGGTGGACAGGGCTTTCAATAGTTTTGATGAACACTATCTTCATTTTTTCAAAACACTATGTTTGTAGTCCTCCTCCTCTACATTATTTTGAACTTTCCAGTGAAGAGTTTCAAGCAAAAAAATGACCAAAAATATGGGAAGTTAGCAATGCTCCCTTCCTTTGTGAAGAGAATCAAATCCACATCTCAGTTCCAGTCAGTGGGTTTGAGCTCTCTTGACTGTGTAGTTTGAGGTCCAGCCACAAACGTTTCTAACTTCCCATTAGGCAGAGTTCAGTAAAATCCTAATTTATTAGTTGCATTACTAATCTTCCCTTACTGAAGCTGTTGTTTGTCAGACCACTTTGAAAATGATTTTGTTTTTGTGTTGATGTATCTGTCCTGAGTTTATTTCTTCTCTTTTTATATGGAAAAATATAAACCAAATGTCAGTTTTTAGACAGCTGATTGTCAGTCCAAAATGGGCAGAGGCAGTACAAAAGGAGATATCATTATTTGTAGTTTTTATCCTAAAAACATGAAACATGCAGGGTTGTTGTCTAGTAAGTAGTTCCACTTTCTCTAACAACATTGTAGCCAGATAGTTGGGGACAAGTATTCCACAACTTGCAGCTTGATACCCAGCTTGACTGATATAATTCTTTAAAATCATGGTCTAAATACACTCCAAAAGAATGGTAAGAGTGTGAGAAACAATCAAAATGTAGATCTTTCCAGGAAAATATAACCCATATTTGTATCACATATATCTATGGGTTATAACTGATTACCAAGTTTGGGTGTTAGTTGGCAGAGCAGGTGATATGTGCTCAAGGACAAAACTTGTGGGTCTGGAGAGGATTATAGGTTATGCCAGTGATGGCAGGGACTAGACTCACCAGCACTGAAAGCACTTTCCATTCCAGCGTGCCAAGAACTGATACCCCCAACATTTAAACTGAATCCCTGATGGCAAATTTTTTTTGTTTATTTGTTCCATTGATTTTCTTACAATTTTATTTTAATAATTTCAGTGTATTTTGTAGAATTGTTTCCTTTGTTATTGTATTATTTTACAAGTTACATACAAACTAGGGACTAGGGCCTCCAGTTTAGTTGCCTGTATTTGAAGGTGCTCCATATATTTTCAGGCATCCCAGAGGATCTCAGGAATCCTCAGGCAGCTGCCAAATGTAGTGTATGATTAGTTCTCTTTCTGTAGTGCCCAGATAGAGGCCATGGTGGATTTGTAAGAAACTAGAACATTTCAAAGAGATTACCAGGTGCCTGTGTACAAGTATGTGAATCAAACCTTTGTGATGGACTTTATTTTGCAGAATTGTGTATTTATATAAAGCACAACATCCTACAGTCTTCCCCAAAAACACAATCATGAAAATGCCTAAAGAACATTGGACTGAAAATGAACTTAGATTAATTAAGAGCCTTCGCAGTATTTTATTATTGTTACCTAGACTCTTGTCAAACATGTCCCATATCTGTGGGAACTCATATACTTTGAAAAACTGCTGTAATTATTTATATTGTTATCTAGACTCATGTAATTATTTAATTGAATTTAATTTCTGATATACCATATTCTGCATATTCCCTAATCTTCTAATCTGTATCACATCATTTTAAAGAAAGATACTGACAAACACCCTGACCCTTCCAGTTATGCATCATCTGGCAGCTTCTTCAAAAAATCACAATAATTGAACTCTGTGCGGAAGAATGTGGAAGGCTGGAAGGCATTTATGCACCAGTTAGAAGGACTGGTCACAGCCTTCGATTTGCCATGCAGATCTGCCAGCACAGGCAGATCCCAGTGGCAGAATCTGACAAATGGGCAAGCAAATCTCCTGTGCTGTGGGGGGAGATAAGCAATGCTGTGATGAGACACAAAAATGCAGTAACGTCAGAATTGTGGTCAGGGAATATCATAACCACTGTATCTTGTATATACTCAATGGGCGGATGGAGGGGCGGGAAGGGATATGTGTAACAGATGGCCTGAAAGCAGCAGTTTTGAATTAATCAGGATGCAGGATTATGAGGATCGAGATGACAGATTTAGTGTATAGATGCAGATATAAAAGCTAGATATGACAAGTATTACTGTGGTAGGAGTAGCAACCCCTGCACACAGGCTTAGAATTTAGTTGGAAAGGACTATTGGAGGTCACCACCTACAGCCCCTTGCTCAAACCAGAATTGACTTTCAAGTTGTAGTGGGTAGTCCTGCCGAAGTGTATCTTCAAGGATGGATTCCTGTTCTTTCTGGGCAACCTGTTCCTGTCCTTAAGTGCTCTCACGGAGGAATTTTTTTCTGTTCCGACTCAGAATTCCCTTTATTGCAACCTGACTGTCATCTTTTCCTTATGCAGCTCTGAGAAGAGTCTAGTTTCATCTTTCCTGTAAACCCAGTTAGGCAGTTCAGAGCAGAAACTGGATTCCCACTTATTCATCTCTCCTCCAGACTGAATAAACTGAGATACCTCAGGTTCTTCTTGTATATTGTGTTTCTGGTCCCTTAAACATCCTCACGTCTGTTTGCAGGACTTAGTCCAGCGTGCCCATGTAGTTCTTGTACTGGGGTTGCCAAAACTGGATATGAGTGTCAAATAGAGGGACCCACTCTCTTCTGTCAGCCAGACGGCCATGCTGCTGCTCGTGCAGCCCACTGTGGCATCAGCACTGCTGCTGCACTGACAGCCACAGCCAGGAAACAGGGAAGCTGCAGAGAAGTGGTCGTTGTAACTCTAGTTTCTGAGAACCATCAAAAAACCCCAGATCCCATTAGGGCCCTTTTATATCTATAATGACGTTGGATAACTCATTTAAAAAGACAACTGAGCATGACAGTCCTAGCATGGGTGAGTTGCCTAAATTGTATAAAGGAAACAGTAACTGCAGTGCTCAAGGCTAGTATGTGGTGGTTCATCAGTTGTTTTTTTTACTAAAAAAACCCTGAAGTTCGTGGATTCACCAAGGCATACAATGTAAGGACATTGTGAAATCTGAATAGTAAGAGAAAAGTTATAAAAACCCAACAAAAAAAGTGAATTTCATATCCAGTGAATAAATAAAAAGCTGTATGTATTTTAAATCCGGTTTGTCTGAAGTCTAGTGTATGAAAATTCAGTAGGTCCATCCATGACTAAAAAGAAACAAATATTTTGTTTTTATAAAATTGTCATGGTTTGACGCTCCATAAAATTGTATAACAGAAATTTATCTGTAAATATTATGACTGAAGATTATTTTTTGTAGCTTACAGGATATGAATGTAAAATATGTGAGTAGCACAGTATAACTAATGGTGTTTATTTTTACAGGATTCAGGCAAGAATCAAATATATTAGGCTTGTTTTCCATTTACAGTGCTATTGTGAAATTGTTGAATGTCTCTTGAAAGATGCTGAGGACCCTCAGTTTCCACTGTTGGATTTTGTCTTTAATTTCAATACATATTTTAAAGGACTATGTGAGCTCTTAAGATGCTTAATATATTGAAATAAACATGCCTTAAAATATTATTCTTTTTCAAGACAAAACAGATGGTGCAGATCCCTGATGTAACTTAATCTAAAGCAGCCTTGGTCTTTGTCTGTAGTTCTGTCATAATTTATTTTCTTTTGTACATTGATTCTATTGCAGACTGAAATGACAAGGCAGAAGTCAGAGGTGTGTGGAAACCTTCATTTCCACTTTTTAAATCCTGACCAATACTACTTGTTTCAATCTTTCGTGTTCCCTTTTGACAAGGACCATGGCTCTTTTGGGCTTTGCATCAGATTAATTTTAGGGTCCATCATGATTTCGTATTTGCAATCTGCAACAGGAGAAGTTGCTGTGCTGCTAGATGACAACCGTCTGATTCTGTGAGGTGCACTAGTACCAGCTCTGGAAGTATATGGCTCTGATTTTTTTTTCAGTTGTTTTAGTTCTGATTAATGCTAGCATGAAATCAGAATCAGACCAGTAGAGTTATGGTGGATTTGAGTTCACTTATGTATTTTTTTATATTTCAGTGACTCTACTTTTAATTCTAGGTGATATACAGAGCTAAAAAAAAAAACTACGCACAATTTAATCTGATATACAGTATTTTGATAAAATAAAACTGCATTTGCAGGATTTAAATAAACCATCAATAAAAGCTGCATGATGGAATTTTAGTCTTTACTAAGCAGAGTTATGAAAACCAACAGTCCTCAACCTATTTCAGGGTGCCTATGATGACAGGTCTCCCAACTCTCCCTACTTGCAACCTTACTGTCAGTAGTGCCATAGAGTTAAAGCAACAGAGAGATGAGCATAAGTGTTCAGGTGTAAAAATTGTGATAAAACTGTGTATATTTTTTTCACACATCTAAAATACCTGTCCACTGGTTGACATGACTAAGCATCAGAGGCTACTGTCTAATGGCAAAGAGCTCTCTGCTACGTCCATATTAGAGAGTAATTTGGTGCAGTAAAAGGAACAGTTATTGAGTTGAACAGTTCTGAGGCCTGTACATCTACATTATGTGCAGTCCAGAGGTTTTACTCTGCAGCAGTTTTAAGTTGGACTCCCAAACTCCCACAATCAAGAACACATATGCAGTCTGAAACTCTCTGAGGCTGTGTTTAAGTTAGCAGATAGCATCTAAAATGGAACTGAAACAGACCAAGCCTCTGCACTGGGACTTGGGAGGCAAGGATGGGAAGGATTTCTGGAGACGGGTTTGAAAATTACTTTGTGTGCAGACGTGACAATCCAGTGCCTTGACACAGCCGTAGGCATTTAATGAGATTGTACACCATGAATTTTTCCCTCTGTAGAATAACAGTGGTGGAAGAACTTTCTGGGTTTCTGAGCACCTTCTAGCCTGAAAGAATAGGGGCAGTGCCTCTTTGAAGTGAGGCAGTGCTTCCTTCTAGAATTTTGGGTATAGGGGTTTTTTTTTCTTGTTTGGTTGCTTGGTTGCTTTTGTTGTTATTGTTGTTTTTTGTTTTGGGGTTGTTTTCTTTCTACAACACAGTTGCCATTAGGTAAAGATTCAATACGAAAGTTCTTCAGCTGATGGTGGGAGAAGGTCACAGATGTGTAATGGCCTGCAGCTGAAGTCTAAACATGTGGCTTTGAGTTTAAGGACTATTAGAGCTGTTATTAAGAAGACAGAAGTCTTTAATTACAAATTCTTTTTCTTAAATAGCCTGACAAAGTTTTATTATAACCAAACTCACTTTGGCTTTTTTTTTAAAGTATTCATCTGTCATTCTTTACACATTATAGTTTGTTCCAACAAAATATAACTGGTCCCAAGAACAATTACAAGTGAATAAGCATAGTATTCACCTCACAAGCAGAATAAAGACTTTTTAATGTATCTAGACCAAATATTAAAATTTAATGCATTATCCTTTTTAGCTAAGGAATGTCGTAGATAAACTAGAATGCGTTAATGTTCTAGGCCTTGTATGAGACATCGGGAAAATCCAGTAGAAAACTATTTATAATTATAGAAAGCATTAGGCAGAGACCACTGTTTTAGTGTCAGTAATGATTAGTAAGTCATTCTAATTTTATCTAATTGCATTTTCTTGATTTCCAGATAGTTTTTCGAAGCTTAATCTTCAAGTACTAAGAAAATCATTTGTCAGATCATATTCCCAGTGATTCCACTGAAACAATCCAGACAAACATACTTTTATTTAACTTTGAAAATTTCTGAAGGCTATTTCCACACTAAATTAGGAGTCATTAAGAACTGTTTTAAAAATACATTGATTTTTGATCCATGCTGCTATTCAGGAACTCTTTATTTTACAAACTCGCACAACAAAACTTAAGAATGGTTTTCAAAAATGCTGTAGCTCAAACAAGACTTTTTTAAAAGTTAATGCTATCTCTTGAAGTATTTTGGTTTGTTTGATATGCATCTACACACCTGCCCTAATGTTTGCTATGTAATAATTCTGATTTCTTCTTTAGTAACATAGACGTGACCCATTAAACTAAAGTCATTAGACCTCATTCACTCTGTTAGAAATGGAGCAAATAATTTGTGAACAAGTATTAATTTGAGACAAGAGTATGCATAGAAGTGCTAAAGCCAGAAACTAAAGCTCTTCAAAAGCATAATCATATAGACAGCTGATTTGCTTACATACAATGCTTTATAAAATGTTTTTTATAGAGATCCTGGTGTTTTTCCTGTGTAAATTAATGGCAGCATATCCGTTGCTGTATGGAATTTCAGGATTAGATCTAAGTACTAAGGTAATTATAAGAAAAACATGTAGGCTTACCATAAAACAAAGAAAATTCTAATCTGTTGGTTGATACATTGTAGCAAGTGTTTAACCAGCTTGCTTATTAATGGCTGTCAGCTAATAAACACCACTTTAATTAGTTTAACCAAGTACCTTATTCAGAGTAGCGATAGCTGCAATTGTAAAGTGCTCTGCAAGCTGAGTATGACAGAGCTCTCCTGGACACCCAGAGTGTGAGTGAAGTCAGGCCAAGCAAATCTCTGAAGTATAAGGTATATTGTTATTTAGTTATTTATTTACTTGTTAACCTTCACTCTTCATCCTCTCAGAGAATTGAACCTGGCACAACTTACTTTTAAACTTGCCCATTAACTTCTTAATAGAAAAAATGTCCTACATCTGTATAGAGACTGTTTTTTTGGAGAGGCAGACATGCTTCATGTACCGGAGTGCTGAGGAATGATCACCTTTTGTACTTGGAAACAGCTTTTGTACAATGGAAATGGTGCTTACGTGCATACTCAGCAGTGTGCAATAAGTAGGTAGGGCAGATATTTGCAGGGGGGCTGCAGGAGAGATGGAAGTGCATATGCTGCACATGCTGGCCTAATGGTGCAGGAAGCAAGGCAGGAGGGATAATCTCCACTTAAAACAATATGACGGAGACAAAAGAGAACAGTGTTTGGGATCACTAGAGTAGGATGAATTTCAGAAGCTTTTATCTTTGATGAAATGTTGCTTTAATTGTTTCTCTTTGAAATGTGTCTCATTTCTGATGGCTGTGTGGAGTAGTAGCAATGTTCAGCGCTTAATGCATGGGATGGAGAGATCTGGGATTTATCTGTCTCTGATTCCCTGTATGACCTCCAGCTAATCGTTTCCTCTCCCTGTCTCAGCTTCCTTATCTGTAAAGTGAAGTTAATAATCCTTTCTATCACCCAGTGCGTAGTGAAGTTAGACAATTCAATTAATAGTTTTAAAACTAATTTAGCTGCTGGGGCAGAAAGTGATAAAAACTGTAAGGAATTATTCATAAATGTGGTAAGCTATCACTGTCCAAATCTGAGAAACAAATGTTCTGCTTCATATTTTTCCTAAATTCTGCTAACTTACTTGCATCACCATTTGTCTTTCTCTTTACTTAACATATTTGTATTAATGTAAGCAAAATCTTTTCATATGGAGTATTATATTAGCTAACTTCTAATATCAAACAAGATTAAAGGTAAGGGCCACATTCTCCCTCAGTAGAACACCAGTGATTTTAAGTTTGAAGTTGAGACCCATTGAGCTATTGGGTGAATTTGGCTTAGTTTTTGGTGTGGTTTTATTTATGTTTTTCAGCGAAATAAAATATTATCAGACAATGGACTACAGTGTTTCGCACTGGTACTAATTTAGTATATTTTGATTTTCAATTGTAATAACCATACATCCTTAAGACTGCCAGAGATATCCATATAGTTTAAAGCTTTCTGTTTACTAGCTAGCTGTACAGGCTTCCACAGAAGCAGACAAAAATCCACTGTGTGCTTAGATTATTGTTTCTCTACGTGCAATTGTGTGTATAGGAGGAAGGCTAAAAGCAAGTATAGTATTTCTGTTAGCTCCCTAGCTTCGACATGCAGGTTGCAATAAAGAGTAATAAGAGGTATACTCGTGGAAATCCTGTTGAAATCATAAGGCTATACGAAAAGATTAAGATAGTGCAGGGATGTGAGGGATGAGAACATAGAATCATAGAATCACAGAATCGTAGAATATGCTGAGCTGGAAGAGACCCATTAGGATCATTGAGTCCAACTCCTGGCCCAGCACAGGGCACTCCAAGAATTACATCACGTGCCTGACAGCATTGTCCAAAGACTTCTTGAACTCTGTCAGGCTTGGTGCTGTGACCACTTCCCTGGGGAGCTGTTGCAGGGCTCAACCACCCTCAGGGTGAAAAGCTTTTCCTTATATTTGATATAAACCTCCCCTGACTCAGCTTCAGGCCACTCCCTCGGGTCCTGTCACTAGTCACAAGAGTGAAGAGATCAGTGTCTGCCCCTCCTCTTCTCCAGAACAGACCAAGTGACCTCAGTCACTCCTCATAAGGTTTCCCCTACAGACCCTTCACCATGGCCCTCCTTTGGACACTCTCTAATAGCTTTATATTGTGGTGCCCAAAACTGCACATGCTAGAAAAAACATTTCAAAAAAACCATTTCAAAATGCTGGGACAACAGATTGCAAAATTTGTGATGAAACCCGTTATTGAAACTCCCTCCTACACATACACACCAAAAAATGTATCAGTTATTATCTGTGATACTTTTCCCAAATATTAGGCTGCTTTGTGACATCAGCATAAACACCAGCATTCCCTGTCCATGTCTACATTTCTGGTCTATACTGGCAGTACATGAAGTGTCTCCTGATGGAGACGAGGCTTGCTGCATCTCCCTGGTTTCAAGGCTGATTTCATATTAGCCCCAGGCTCAGCAGATGATACTTTGTCGGAATACAGAGTTAGGTGTAACCTCTCATGCATGAAACACCAACTGAAGTGGCCAGGATACGAAACTGCTATGACCAGATCTAAGACTCGAGTGTGCCTCCCATGTTACAAGCTGAAGGATGAGCTTGGGGCAAGAGCTTGAAGTCCCCAGTGAACGAGACTTGCATCGTTGCTGAGCTTTGAGTGACCAGGGCAGAAAGAGCAGTGATCACGGGGATGGCAGGCAAAGTCAAGGTGTTGCATACATCCAACACTTACAGTGTTAAGAGAAGAAAGTAGGGTAATATGCGTTCCTAGTACAGTGCTACAATGTTGGTTTTGTCTATAGCAAACGGGTAAACAACGTTTCAAAAACCTAATTCATTGTGCTAGGAGTGTTGTGCCCTATAGGTCAGTAGATGACTGTGAGGCAGGGCAGAGAGCAGCACAGTTGTCTCAGTCAACTGATACTTTCTGTTAGAGATTTTTTCCCCTCTGTTACTTGTAGCTTTGCACATCCCCAGTAATTTGGGCTAAAAAGGTCCATCTTGCACAGAAAAAAAACATTCAGTCAGTCAATTTTCCCTTCTTGTAAGATTTTTAAATTCTTATAAAATCACAGATTGCTCAAGCTTAGTAGAGAAATCTGCATTTTGAAAATAAAAAATGTGCAAATTCCACTTTCCGTAGGGTACTCACGTGTCTCAGGACAGCTCCCAGGACTGCCAAGACTCCACAAGAATATCTTTGCAAGCTGAGGACTCAGGGACAAAGCTGAATTTTCTTTCTGATGAGCTATACTTTCAAAGAGGTGAAGCTGAACTTGAAGCTGATTCTGTCCTATGTGAAATCCATTGATACAGAATAAATAACAAAACACACGTAATTCTGGGTTAAGAAGTGCTGAGAGTATTTTACTAGGGAGCTCGTAGAGTGACTGCAAGCTTGCCCTGTGCTTGTACAATTTCCCAGGCATGTATTCCATCAGTGAACAAAAATAATGAGACAGAAACGCACAGTGGAATAGGAAAGTATGAACCAAAAAACCCAACAGAACAACCAAGAGGCAAGTGGGAGACTGGCAGTCTAAACCATTACAAATTTGGTGCAAATATGCCTGCAAATGTTTTTTTTTAATTAAATAAGTATTTCCTGGCAAACCAGTATATTCAGAAAATCCCCACTCCGTCTTATAAATAACATTCCAAGTCAGGAGGACTTCTGTGCCTCTTCTCTCTACTCAAGGACTTCTTTCTGTCAGGTTATATCTGGTTCATTAAGGCACCTTTGAGACAGAATTATATACAAGAAGAGTGAGGGTGGCTACATAAAAGCAGCTGCATTCCAGTATAATCATGCAAATTGGGTTGGGGTGATGCCCTAAAAGTTCTGTATCAATACAGACTATTCCATACAATGCCTATATGACCCAAAATACTGACTAAACTATAAGTTTTCCAAAATGCTGTGAGGTTTGGGGGATTTTTCACCCTTGAAAAAACACTCTTGATCTAGTTACCCATCTAGAGAGGCACATGATCACCCACTGAAGCAGAAAAATAAAGTGCACATTTTCAAAGTCATAAAATGGAAGCATTTGGAACAGAAGTAATTAAAAAGACAGCCAGTACACTTCTTGTGAGGAAATTAATTTCTCTTGGTTGTATCATTGACCTGTCCTTACTGTTCCCTGTAATAAGAACCAAATGCCAGATGCCTAATAGCGTTACTCTTGCTACGTTGCCTCATCAGAAACAAATCTTTCCCCACATGTTGTTTGGTTTGGATTGCTTTTTTTAAGCAGCCTGATCTTTCTTCATAGCCAGAACTGACAGTTTCCAGTGGCTCTTTTATAGCTGATATACAGGTAGGGCTCTGGGAGAGCTTAATCTCTAACTTTGCATGGCAACAGCAAGAGGTGTCCATCAGACCAAGTCATCCTAACCTTTCCTATTCCACTGAGAGGAAACAGAAACTTTCCAAGCATGGTCCAACTGTCCTGCTACAGTGATAACTGGATCTTTAGTGCTTAGAAAGGAGTCCAGATGACTAGTTCAGATGAAGAAGTCTTCTGAGTTGAGAAGAACATCCTCTTTTGAAATTAAAATCTCCCTGTCCTTTGCTATTCTATAGTTTTTAGTATCAATGTGCTTCTAAGCATAAAAGCAAAGCTTTTAGAGAACTACAACC
>VZTE01005134.1:2249847-2269635 GCA_013397775.1 Eulacestoma nigropectus | reverse complement strand
AAGGGAAGGGAAGGGAAGGGAAGGGAAGGGAAGGGAAGGGAAGGGAGGAAGAGATAACAGGTTTCTTTGACTTATTAAAAGCTACTGCATTTTTTTAGAAAATTATAATAGTAAGGAATACATTTAGCTTCCAACACTTCCAAAGGAAAAAAGAAAATAGATACATGTGAATAAACATATTTAAGAGAATAGATGTAATCTCTTGCAATGTTGACATTAGTCATGCTATAACAGGAGAAAGAATGAGTGACAGCAACTCATTATGGTGACATGTCTTAATTTTCCAGATCCAGACATTCTTAAAATAATACTTGCAGAGTAAGTACTAGATGAGCTCAGAACACTATCAGAAAATATATGTGAAATTTTGCATTTCAGTATAGGAAATATAAAGTATTATGTGCTTCCCTGAGCATTTATTTTCTATATCCAAAAAAAGGTAATAATGCAGGATAATTGGCAAAAATTTCTGAATATAATGGAAACTCTGAAATTGCTTCAAAAATTCATTAAATGGGTGCTTAAATAATTGCTTTGACAAGCAAAGAAAAAGTTAAACTTACTTTTTGGTATTTCTCTTTGGTACAGTTACCTTTTCCATTTCAACCAATGTCTTGAAAGTGGCAATTCACTGCAATAATCTAATCTCAAGAAAGCACAATTTAATCTGGGAGCAGAAAAACTATTAAGCTTTATTATAAGCTATTAAAAATGTCAGTGATGTGAAGAATAAGATATTCTGTTCTGTAAGAAACAAATGGTGAGCCCAGGCATACAAATTTAACAATGATTTGAGATGAATTTTCCTTTACATTTTTTGCTTTTGTGATATTCATTATCTACCAAGATTTAAAGAGACCACAAAAATATTTAGAATCATCAAAATTTCATAGCAATTTGTGACATAAATGTAAGTTGAAGATGTGCTTCAGATTGTTTGGTTTTTATCTCAGCTATCATCCCTTGATTATTCAGGTTCATTAGTTAGTCAAATTACAGAAATGTCATTGAAGTCACCTTGTAAATGTCAAGCTGAATGTCAGCTGACAGCTGAAATGGTGACATTACTGAAATGCTTCATATGAGGGTACTTTTTGTCACAATAAAAATGTTTTCTGTCCACTGAGACAGCTGTGACTCAATGGTACCTAATTTTACATGTACAGAAGAACAGAAAGGATGGTTTCTGCTTTTGCAGGCTGCAGAGGAAACAATTTCATGAATCTCAGTATGAAAATCTATTGTAGAATCTCTTCAACATTTCAAGTTGCACACTTCAAAATAATTAATTTGTATGTTATTTAATATTCTGTTGGTGACTTTTGATGAGATTAAATCAATAGGTTTATGTTCCAAACTCAATGTTTCTTTTTATATATTAGTACAACCCCTAATTTGGGGATGAGGGGGTTAATTCCACCCTATTTATCTAATTGTCTTCCCATGCTGAAACAAGCAGAGCAGCAGCACTGCACTTGACTGTAAAGTGGTGGAGTTCTTGATTCTGCTGGCACACTGGAAGGCTTTTGGGCCATTGTGCAAATTACAGTATAATGCAATCCCCTAGAAGAAATAATTATACCCAGCCTCTGTGAGCCGGGAATCACGCACAAAAAATTTGAGCCTTTTAATTTGGTTACATATAATGTAGGAAATGCAGTTCTTCCAAAGCTAGTGGAACCAGGGGGAGCATTATGATTATGACTCTCTTTAATACATTTTTCCATTTAAAAACTGGGATCAGACCTGAACAGAACAAAAGGACGAAGTACAGTTTGAATGCTAGAAACTGGTGTGCAGGATAATATGAAGGGAAAAACACAGTTAGCATGTGAGTAACTGCTCGATACCTTTGCATGTCCTAAGTATCTGCTCCGTAAGCTGCCCTTTCAATAGCAGTTTATACATTATGACAGGTAATACTGAATCATTCCCTGTTTTTTTTCCAAATCTTTAGAAAGGGTAAGAAATAATATTACTCTCTTTGTGGTGGGGGAAAGAGGTCTTTGTGGTTCTTTTTACCATTTCTTTAAAATAAAATGTGAAAAAGCTACTTTGCTTTGTTATGGCTAAGTCAGATTCTGATTAGTTATATACCAATATGGTTCTCATATCTTTTGAGTACCTTTTTTTTGACAAGTTTGTAGCCAGCACTGTAGCAGGTTCCTATATTGCAAAAGATGAAGCATATATTCTCATTAATTTAGTGATATTGAGTTGCACCTTATTTAGCCATTAGCAGACTTTGAATTTAAAAGCAATATTTGGAGAATCAGGTGTCCAAATTTGGCTGTTTGCGGGAGAAGGATGCATCCAAGCCTCTGAAAGTGCAAAAAAGCAGCAATGTTTCAAAGAGTACAAATGGGACACAGAGGCAGTGTGCCACACTGGCCTCTGAAACCAAAACTGCATTATCATCATGGTGTGCATGATATGTGTAAGATGCCAGTAATCTCAAAAGGCTGAAACTTCCACACAGTAACAACATTTTAATTACATTTGATTCTCAAAATTAGTGAAATCACAATGAAATATGTCCAAATTTCTATTCCTAAGACAAAGGAGTGGAAGAAACAGAACTTTGCACATCACAGGAAGGGCGCTCTCAAGCAAATTTCAGGTTATTGCATTTCATTCTCACAGATGCTGAGCAAGTAATCCACACCTTTTATCACAGTATAATCAAAGAGATACAGAGATAGAGAAATACAGTATCTGTAGAGAAACAGAAGGGTCTAAAAAAAAATTGTTGACTCTCTCAGCATATCCAGTGGCAAACAGAAAACCTCCACACTGACTATATGTTTACTGAAAGAGAACATACTCCTAAAGATGGTGTTTTAGGGGTGTAGTGCTGATGAGATGGCTCCTGGCTATTGTGGCCAAAACATGCCTCAGAGCATGCCTAAGGCTGTGATTCCCTGATAAATTAACCCTGCCTGCCTCCTCACCTCTCTCTTATGCTGGTGTTGGTGCTCATCTGATCCACAGTGTACCAGTTCAGGGACTTAAACAAGCAGAAAAAAATGCTGGTTTTGTGAACTGGATCTCCTCAGTTTGAACCATGCAGCAGTGGTAGCACAAGGGAGGGAAGGAGAAACAGGGTGGGAGGGGTGAAGGGTGAAGAGTTGCTGAATTGTGATGGAACTGCAGCATAAGTGAAAGTTAAGACAAAAGATGAATTAGTGACATGTTTTATACTTGTTAAGGTTAGAAGGGACCTCTGGAGGTCATCTGGTCTCACCCCTCTGCTCAAGCATGGACACCAACAGACAGTTGCCCAGGAACATGTCCAGAAGGCTCCTGAATATTTCCAAGAGGGAAGTTCTTCTATAATTATGCCAAGAATAATTTTTTTTTTTCCATATTAAGTTTTCTAGGAGTAAAGTGGATTCATGTGACGCTGACAGATAAATGTTATGTTGCTCCCTTGAAAGGAATGAGTACATGGCCAAGTGGTTTTATGAGAAATGTTTTGAACATCCACAGAAATTTTCAGATTTGGGACTCACAGAATTTGAGCTTCTCCTCACATGGAAATATTCCAAGAATTGAGTAGTCCAATTTTAGCTCTGGAAAACTGTTACCAAGGATCTAGATTTTAATCCAGACAACAGTGCTTTGGAACCCCAAATCAAGTCCTTCTCTAATATCAGCAATTTTCCCTGTAGGCACAATTAGACCTGCTGCTGGTTTGGCAGAAATCAAGCCTAAGGGGCTGAGCTTGCAACATGACATCCCTCCTAGGAGTAGGGTCAGTGTTGCTGTTGGTGTCCACAGATGGCAACGAAGTGAGCGTCCTGTACAGAAAAAGGGAGGGCATCAGAGAGGTTTTTTAAAATAGTCTTTAAAGGTTGTGTGTCATCCAGAGAGACATGCAAAACAGATTCCAGCCTGAAAGGGGAAAACTTGACAGATTTTAACAAAGCAGACCGAGCCACAGATTAGACTGTTTAAGACAATTGTATTGAACAGTTGTCCATCATACCTGAAATGCATTGGCTGAAATTCAGAGATCTCAGGAAATTAAGAATTTGAATCATGTAAATCGTCTCCTAAACAAGATAACTTTTTAGAAAATGACTAAGAGAGTTGAGGATTAAAATGTGTTAGTAAACCTAACTACTTTGGATCAGGTCTCTAAGGGTTTTGACAATGGTGTGAAGAAAGAAGCTTGAACTGAAGTATTGAAAAGTCAACAGTGAAGGCTTTTTTGTACATGAACAATAAAGTCCTTCACTGGGTAAAGAGGACTGGGGTAGAGCAGTGACTGTGGCCAGCCCATCTCGCATGCCAGGATGAGGGGCCTCCCGGCAAGCATAAAGCACTGCCTCTTGGCAGGAGGCAAACAGGAGTGAGTGAGCACAGGATACCAGATTAGCCCGTATTGTCACAGACTGGCAAAGACTTGTGCCCCGTTTGCCAGAAGATACTGATTCATGTTCCTACTGCCATTTACTTGTATGGTCAATTTATTCTAACCTCTCAATGTCTGTTTTCCCCATCTGCTGAGAATCAGTTTGTTAAGAAATCACCTGTAATTTGTTCCATGCTTTAAAAAGCTAATATGATACATAAATACTAAATAATACTAGTAACTTCCTTTGGGATACTTTATAAACTTTTCCTAAGATAGCAACGGGTTCTATATGTCCTGCCAGCTAAATCTTCAGGTTTCTCTCAGCAGAAAAAGGCTCAGCAGGCAAAATGTTCATTCTGGAAATTTCCAGAATGTTGGAAATTTCTCCCCATCAGAAGCTAACAATGCCCAAACTGGTTGTTTCTAGCCTTAGAGATGGGAGGTGCATGGTTTCATTTAATTTCAGACACTAAGGCTGCCTGCTCCCTCTTTTTTCATTGCAGCAGCTTGCCATGCTGTGGTCACCTGCTATGCACTGAGACCCTGCTGTATCTGACTTCATACTGGCCCCAGGACTTTCTTCCTTTTGGACTATGGCCTTTCCTTTAAGCCATCAATTTTCATTTCCAAAGCAAAAACGGTTTTGCCAAGGCCAGTGTAAGTAAATCCCAAGGCACCCAATGGATCTCATGCTTCTGTGAGCAAAATTCTCCTCAATCAGAGTGATTTTCCTGAGTAAAAATCAGAAGAACCAATCCTCAGATACCGTTATTCACATTTTCTTCACTTTAGGTACCAGCTTGAAGTAGTTTTACCATAGGATAGCTATTTTTCAGGTAGTTCTTTTTATCTCAACGTTTTTCAAGTGCACTTCTGCTCAGGTGATAAATACGTAATCAATGACACTTTCTTACTCCTCAGATGCCTTCTTTGTGTATATTTGGTGAGATGACTCTTTACTGAAGTGGTTAAAATATTGTTACAGTGCTTCACGACCTCCTACAGAGCAGAGCTCATCTTTCTGAAAGGACTTTGGATGTGACCAGAACTCTTTACTGAGGTCCAGCCCAGTTGGTTCACCAGGTGAAGTCAATGAGGCACCATTTATGCTGCTGGACTTTTAGTGTCAGAGATAAGTGGGGAAAAAGAGAAGAGAAATCTTCAAATTGGAGGCTTATTTTTGAGATTGATCATTACTTTTAAGCTTGAAAAATTTCACCTGGACATAAAAATATGCCTGCACATTTATGGACAGTTTTCAGGAATGAGATTTTAAATCTTAAAATCTTCTATTCGTGTGAAAATTGGTTATGAAATTCTCCAGGACAGTGGTGTTGCCTTTAGAAACGGAGGCTTTTAACTGGTTCAGACATCAATTTTAATCCCTTATGCTCATGTTATTTACATGGCTGTACATTTTCACATATCTCCTATGTTCATCTTATATTTATTGTATCTATCCACTTTGTTAGACTGTTGCCTAAAGTTGTTACAGCATCATTATTGAAACGCTTGGGAATAATCTCAGGGCTGCAGTACAAATTACTTTCTCCTGTAAGTTCCATAGGAGAATATTTTTATCTTTTCAATGTTTAGTATTGCTATATTCATAATTACTACTTAGGTATTACTGCTATTATTACCTAACAAGTGGTGGGGTATTTGGAAGAATGTTAGGAATTTAGTATGTAATTTCCTTGTGTACCAGCTGGGATACTCTAAAGCTAGACAGGGAGTACTATCAGGGAACGGTGCCTGTGATACTCCAAAAATGTAGTGAAGAGCTGACCCATGTGGCTCTCCATGCGTGGGACAGAGAAAGTCACATTTTCCACTCCAGCCAGTTAGGGTTAACCACAGCACAGACCACCCCTGTACCATACACTTTGCTCCCTGCCATGCAAATTTTCTTCATAGAAACCAAATTAAGATACCAAAGATTACATCTATTTTTAAATTCCTCATCCAAAAGATACTCTGACTTGGCTTTTTTCCTACTTTTCCTTAGAGACTGTTGGTAGCAACAATATTTCAGGCTTATTGGAATGCTTAGAGAAATACATCTTTCACCTTGAGAGATTTGTTTCAAGCTAATACTACTTTCTGCAAGTGAACATAATGAAGGACAGAGTCAAGAGGAACCTGGTAATTGATAGAAAACATCCCAGCGATGGATAAGAAAGCAAATTAGTAAAATACTGACATGATAAGTTATACAAATTGTTTCTCTTCTCTGAGCAAAAGGGGAAACATGACTTGCTATCTGACAGAGTAGGTCACTTTGATGACACACTTCATGACACCCGCTGTCCCAGCAGAAGCTATTTAATTTCATTTATAAGGTAATTCTTTTTTCAAAAGAACAGTCTCATTCATGGTTTCTCTGCAACTTTTTTTTTTTAATATCTAATGCCTATACCTCCAAATTAATTTCCTCATCACAAAGAGCATGCAGAAGAGGAAAGAAAACACCCACTGCTTCCTCCCTCCCTCTTCATTATATTACGTACTTGTCTCTCTTCCATTTCCCTTTTTGTGAGCTCTTCACTGCAATAGTCTTTCTGACTCATGTATTTATGTGTGTTTCTGCCTAGTTATGCAAGCACTAAATTACACGAAATAATATTTTCTCGTAATTTTTTAATGGTGTCTTAACACTATTCTTTGGTACTCAGATAATGATCTTGAAAAATAGATTCTGCCTGACAGTTACTGAAAAGAGCTGACCTGCTTGCCATGTATAAGAACAGCTAAAGCCTCTCCTTTGCAATGTTCAGCAGCCAAAATAATACAGAAAAGGACACAAAAATATCAGATTACATAGTTATATTTACTGGTGTTTTCTCTGCTTTGGAAACAGAAGAGACTCCACAATCTGCCCAAGGTTTTCTTTCTTCCCCTTTCTTTCCCAGCAGGACCTGAACAGAAACCATGGGGTCTGCGAACAGTGAGTAGGATGGAAACGGTTTCTTACCCCATCACAAATATTTAAGCATGTCTGATTGTTATTTTTTGGAAAATTTTCTGTGAGTAAATATTGGTTGTATAAGTGTCTGCAACAGTAAGTGTAGCGTTGGTCCAGTGTCACCAATACCCTGATTCTGTACTCAGCACAACCTTTAGGTCTTGGAGCCTTTTCCTTCCATGGGGAGTTTAAAACATTTCTTAAACTTGTTATTCAAGGAACTGAAAAACACACTGGAACACGGGAATATTTCATTTGTAGACAGTCTCTGTTTATCTTTGCTTCAAAGCAAAAACAAAACCTCTTGGCTTCCTTGTTGTCTTCTTCCACACAAGATGGGAACTCTGCCTTAATTTCTGCAGGACTGTGCAGTACTTACCATCAAAGAGCTGACATTTACATCAGTATGAAAACTCCTGCAGCGCTGCACTTAACTCTGCAGTTTGCAAGCTTCTCAGCTACCCTTTCTGCTTGCCTTGGGAGAGGAAATGTGGCTGCAGCTTCATCTCCAAGTGCAGAAACAGTGATGGTATAAGAAAGCTGAGGACCAAATTAGCTGTGGTTTGTGGTATTTCTTCTTCTGCTTCCATTTTCTGCCCTCTAATCCTACCTACCTCACACATGTAAACCCATTTACTTTAGACAGCGAGCTTTGGGTATACATCACCTGTTCACCTGTGATTTCAGTCCTCCGCCCCTCAACCCCCCCCCCCCCACAATGAATCAATTACGAAGTCTACTTTAATCGCAGATAAGATGCTCTCCTGATACTAATCATGGTAGTGTCTTTGATTTTAAAGGAGCTATGCTTTTTTTTTCTTTTGTGAAAAAAGGAAGTAGCTGGGGCTAAAATATGTTCTGTGCTTAGAAAAGACATTATTTTTTGCTTATAGTAACTCACATAGATAATTCTATAACCTGACTTCCTCTGTGTTATGTCAATTGTCATCCCACTCTGCTGGATTTTGCTCTCATGCAAAATAAATACCAACTGGATTCTTGAACATCAAAAGAAAAGTAAGGAAAGTAGTTAAAAACAACATAGAATACACTAATAACCAATTTTAAGTTATTATAAATCACATGCTTATATTGTGTCATTTTAAAATAAAACATGACTCATATTATTTGGCCATATTTTTACCATTTTTACAACTTGCCTGCAATTAAAAATAGGGCAAGTCTACTTTCATTTACTTGTCAAAACAACATCTGCAATGTAAATGGTGCTGGTCCTAGCCCTGGCCATATCTAGCTTCCCAAGTCCTCTAGTACATATTGGAATCAATGTAACAACCAATTTAGAGCAAACAAACTGATCCAGCTCCTACCTACAATGGCTCTTTTTTCCTCATGGGACCACTGGCTTTATCCAAAGCTGAATTTCTGGAAATTATCAGGCTTCCCTAGTGAAACTGAGAGAACTTAAAACCTGTTAGCTCTGATAACAAACCTTGGAGATGTGCTGCTGAAGACTGCTCTGAAGTTTCCTGTCATGTATAATGATCAAATCTTTGTCTGCACACAGGTCACAGTGCTTGAAAAACACTGATAATCCCTGCTAATTAATCTCATACCAAGACTCTGGTTACTGACACCAAGCCACACATGCAGACTGAGCAGTATCTTATCATCCCCATGATCACCAGGAAGTGCCACCTCCACTGCTAAAGCTTACCAAGGAAGAAACCTTGGGCAAAGAGGCACCTTCTCAGCTCTAGAACAGCTGTAATTATTCTGTTTGGCGTACTTTTTAAAGCCAGAACAGGCAAAGCACTACAATATCTGACAGTAGAAGATGTCATACATGTGAAAAGGTGCTCTTACAGTGTAGCAACTTCTCCTAAGAACAGGAAATAGCTTACCTTTGCTAGTAAAACAGTTTAGTGTAAACAGCTGCAGTTACCTCTGCACCTGGATAACTATTTACATTAAAAGTTACACTACTCATCTAATGACAAAACATTAGCAAGAAAGAAATGTCTAGACCAAGCCTCATACACGTGCACTTTCAAACACACAAGAGCAAAGAGTTTCAGTAAATGGAACAAAACCATTACCATGGCCTCACATAAAGCAGTGGTGGCCTTGTGGCTTTCAGTTGCTTAGACCTTTCAAAGATGAGTCCAAGCACATTACCATGCTCTCAAACACCTTCCTCTTGATTCAGGTCTGCAGCATTTTGTGCAGTTTCTTGGAGATGTCACTAGAATCTCTTTTGGTCTTGTGCTTAAGCAGCTCTAACATTGATCCTCCTTCTGGCCTCATGGGAAATCAGTTTCTTCTTCCCTGAAATTAAAGCATCATGTAGTAATTACAAAGTAGCTAGATGGCCAAGTATATAATTTGTTTTCTCTCCTTTTGTATTCTGGTATTTACCAAGCTGATTGTTGGCATTAATTTTATAAAAAAGTAATATTTTAAATATCTATTGGCATCAGGAAAGTTTTTTTAGTAATGAAAAGTGATTTAAGGAAATTACCATGTCTGGTTTTCATTTTCTTACAGAGTATTTATTGGAAAATGTGTATTTGTCATGTAAATCAAGAGAATACGAGACAAGATTGTTAGCTAGGGTAAAAATTTCTCTAGCCGAACCACATCACAATTTACTGAAACCTAAATATTGCAAGTTTTTTACAATTAGAATAAAAAATTTCCAGAAAAGAGAGACCTGATAGATTTTAACCTTCTAATAGAGTATTAGGGTCCATTGTAGGTTTTTTTTAATTGACTGAAATAATAATATATTACAAAGAAGCCAGAAAGAAAGAAGGCAAACACACATCCGTCTTTGAGAAGGACAAGGAAAATCTGAGGCTGTACAGGCCACTCAGCTGAGCTGCACTCCCTGGGAATGTTACATACTGAATCTCCTACAAGCATTTCCAAGGACAGGAAAGATAAGAAGGTGATTGAGAACAGTCAGCACAGAATTATCAAGGGCAAATTATACCTGAGCAACCTGATTGCCTTCTGTGATGAGATGACTCAGTCTGGGATGAAGGGAGGAGCAGTGAATGTTGTGTACTTTGATTCTAGCAAGGTCTTTGATATGGTCTCCCATTATCTCCTTAGAGCCAAATTAGTAGGGTATGGATTCTGTAAGTGGATGATAGCAGGGGTAGAAAATCAGCTGGAGCACCATGCTGGAAGAGTTGCAATCAACAATATGAAGCAGAACTGGTGACTGGTTGTACAAGTGACCTCCGTCAGGGATTCATAGTGGGGATAACACTGTTTAATATCTTTATTCATGACCTGAGTGGTGGGATGGAGTATGCTCTCAGCAAGTTTGTAGGCAATTAGACACTGGAGGGAGCAGCTGTGGTTCAAAGAATCTGGACAGACTGGAGAATGATGTGACAGAAACTCATGAAGTTCAAGGGCAAATGGGATCTGGGGTCTTGCATCTGGGACAGATTAAATAGGTTGTATTAACAACAGTGTAGCCTCTTGTCTGGAAAGCATTTATTGCCCACTGTCCGGTACTTCTGAGGCTGTATCTGAAGTGTCTCTTTGGGGGTACCCAGGACAAGAAAGGCATTGACATACTGGAGCAGGTGCAGTGGAGAGCCACCAGGACAGCTACGGAGCTGCATGACATACTTATGCGAGCAGACTAAGACACCTGGGTGTGTTAAGCTGTGAGAAATGAAGGCAAAGAGAAGGTCCTACTGCTGGTTCCAAACACCTAATGGGAGGGGAGCAGAGAGAAGACAGAGCCAGGCTCTTCGCAGAGAGCCCAGTGACAGGACAAGCAGCAGCAGCCAAAAGTTGGATCATTTAGATTCTTATTAGACATACTGAAAAATGTTTCCCCTGTGCAGGTGACCAAATAGTGGAAAGGTTGCAGGATTTCCTTCTTTGGAGATTTCAGAACTGGAATGGATCAAACTGATGGGTGGTGCAATGGTGACCATGGGATTTCTTTAAATGTAGGTAGGGCAGATGTTAACCTGTTACTTTGTTTAGATACTGTATGGATACATGTGACACCTGATTTTCACACGGTCTGCTAGAGCTTCAGCGTTCAGTTACTGTTGTCAGCACTCAGGGTCTTGGTATCTGAGGTTTTGAATGGAGGCATTCAAAATAAAAGGATGTTTCTGTAAACTGAGCTTTGAAAATTCTGTATCTTACTTTTCCATGACTTTCAGGAGAATTTCCAGGGCTAACCTAATTGTTATCAGAGTAGTGTTTTAAGGTCTCTAACAGAAGAATGCTAGAAAGTCCTAAAGCAACACTGAAAGAATGCACAAGCATAACCTTTTCTCAAAACAAAACCTGCAGTTCCAGGGACAACTGTCTAAATTATGACACATGGGAAAAACTGTAGTTCTGTGACAACTCTTTGACTATTGTTGTTCCTGTGATTAACCACAGTAAGCACAAAATGCTAAAATGGCATATGCTAAGGAACCTGTAATTCTGGGCTATGAATTGAAAATTCTTCTGAAATTTTGAAGATTATAAAAATAACACCTAGAGGAAAACAGAACCTGCAGTGTTTGGGAGCTTTCTACTAAATAAGATAAACTCTCCACCAAGCATTTTTTCTTAAATGATGTGCAATTAAAGAACTAAATACTACATCTTACTTCTCCATCTATTATTCAATTGTGTGTCCTTTTATGTTTTAAGGGTTACTAAAAGCAGATAGAGGACGCTTAAAATCTTTTAAACAAGATATAAAGCATATTTTGGGAAAAAAAATAAAGCTTTTATACAGGCACAAGAGGAATTAATAGATTATTCAAAATGACATTTATTACCTGATGAAAACACCTTTCAAGTTGAAGAGTAAACAAGAAAATGTATATACAGTGTCCTTATTAAGCTTATATTTGATGCCTTTTGTAAAATATCATTATTTTAATAGTGATAGCTAGTAAGTTTGAGGAATTTGCTGGGGAAAAGAAAGGTTTAGATATTGTGTATAAAGTGCCCTCGAATCCCCCAGCTGGAGTAACAATGTACAGGAACAATTCTGCAATTTCCTAGATGATAACACCTGATAAAACAGGAATTGGATCAACAGAGACACTAGAAAAGCCCAGTTACTCTAGAAAGCTGCACACAAACAACTCCCAAGGTTGAACTGTAGGGTCTGTCAACCTAAAAAGGGTTAAAAGCCTTTTCTACAGAAAAAGGAAGAGGTTAGCCCTTAAAGACCATATAAGCTGCAAAAGCTGGCAGTTGTGGCTTGTTAAACTGCTGGAAGGTGGAACTGGCAGCTGTGCTGCCAAAGTGGGGAAGTCATAAAAGGGAAGCAGAGGGCCCCAGAGGGAGCAGGACAGTTGGGTTTTGTATTTCTCTGCCTTGGAGAATTGACTTTGTTTGAACTAAAATGGACACTGCTCCTGCTGGATGCTGGTCGTAGGGACACTCTTAGTTGGCTTGTTTATGGAGAGCCAAACAAGGTGAAAATCAGCTGTCCTGGCTTCCACTGTTTTTAGGATTGTGAATACAGGAGCTGCACCTGGCTGTAGTAATTTCCCAAGCCTAGACTGAAGTGGGATGCTATTTTTTCACCCTTAAAAAAATCAACCAAAGAAAAAAAAGAAAGCATTACTTATGTTAGATGTCTGATCTCAAATTGGAGCTGACAGTCTCTTTGCAGGGCTTTGGTTTTGTACTGTGCTTCCTGTCGAGAAACAAAAATAAACTGGTAGTGCTTAAAATGAAATGTCAGAATCCTTTTGGCTTAAGAAATTATTACGTTTATCTTTGCAAATTAATTTAAACAATTTTGAATTTGTATTTTAAATTTTGTTCCATAGACCATTTGGAATCTTCTGTAACAATATGAAATTCTGTGACTCCTGTAGCTCTTGACGGCACATCTGAAAAGTGCAGGCAATGCTTTCCGCCTGCAAACATATGTATCCAGTAATCATTCCCCCATACAGATTGATTTGTTCTTCTGAATATGGAGCAATTAAGGAGTCTGCATTTTAAATAGTTCGTAGATACTGGTTTTCTATTTCTCCTTTTCTGTTTTACAAATGAAGGAAAATACTTGTCTTAAAAATATTTGGTCTGGTCTTTTTGTATTTCCAAAAAAATGGTAATGGTTAATAATTTGACATCCTTGTAGGTTTTCTGCTCTTGTAGAATATTAACTCATTTCAGACATTATTTATTTTCATCTTGTGTTTAAGAAATGTTCTTTAAAAAAAGTGGCAGCATTTTAGAACTACAGGGTAGATTTAAAGTAACCCAGCTTGGCTTGAAGTGACATGTGCCCAGACCAATTTATGGAGTAATGGAACAATTTATGAGTCTGCCTTAGCTGAAATTAGTTTCTATGGCAGTTGGCCCAGGGAAACTCTGTGAGCCTCCTGTTCTTTGCAGCTGCAGAAAATAATTGTAAAGGGAAATATTACCTTCCAGTAGCTAGGCAAAGCCTCACAAACTATGGGATATCCCTGTCCTTCAAACTGGAGACCCAAACTCACCAGCAGAAATGCTCTGGGTGACCAGTGAGAGAAAAAGCAATTCATATACTTTTTCATACTGAAATAAAGTAACAAATTAGTTTTATGTTTAAACAATAATGCTAAACAAAACTCTGTGGCAAGCATCAAAAAGAGCACATAGGTTTTAGAAGCAAGCTTGGTAAATCATGGCTAATCCCAGGCCTTTCTTAAAATTGAAAGTGAGAGTTCACTCTCTTGTTTTAATTTATTCTAACCAGTCAAGGGCAGCCATTCATTAGCACAGTCTTGCTAGATAGTTTACGATTCTTCTCTCTCCCTTGTCCACCAGCTTCCAGTTGGGAGTATCTTGCACCAAAAAATGGGACAAAGCAGAAATTTTAGTACTAATGGCAGAAAAAATGGAGCAGAATGGACAATGCAAAATAAATAGTTTACCCCAAGCCTACTTTGTTACAATTTACAAGCCTAGAGGCTCTTCCTTTTGGTCTACATTGATGCTTCTACATACACTCTGTTCTATTAAGGATAGTAAACTTCATGAGAGGCAAAGTATGTTCTCTGCTCGCAAAAAGATGTGCTTAGTGATCTGGTGGTATCATACCTCTTTAATAAGGTTTCCAAGCACTGGGAGTTGACCCTGGTTGTGCTCTCTTATTCAGTCCTTGTGGAGTGCAAAAACTTTACATTCAGTTATCAAAAAACTAGACATTCCACATCTCAAACACTTGCATATATCGAGGGGTGGATTTCTTTAAAGTTGAGTAGGAAGTGCCAGTCAGGATTTGAAATGCACAGTAACCCAGAGAATTCGTCTCCTCTTCTATTTTCCTAAGTGCTTTACACAGGAACCAGATCCTGACTAGATTTCTAAGAGGCAGCTAAAGACTCACTGAAACTTCAAAACAGGTTGTACTTTCACATCTGGGCCCTTCATTTTCCTGTCAGTGCCTGGACCATCATCACAACATCTAGAGTTAGTTTGCTCACCAGCTATCAGTGAAGTGAAACAAGCAGTGTTGCCTGCAATGCAGCATGAATGCAGTTGTGGAGATATGTGACCCAAGAGACAGAATTATAGAGTCATTTAGGTTGAAAAAGACCTCTAAGAACTAGTCCAACTATCAACACAGCACTGCCAAGTCCATCACTAAAAGATGTTCCTAATGGAGATGTCTCTGTGGGCATTACAGGCAACACAGCACCAGGTTTAGTCTTAGCTCTGAAGTGTTTTAATACTGTCCCAGAAGGTCTTTCATCTCCCGTTTCTGTATAGGCACCATGAATGCTGACTGCAACATATACCCACAGTGTCATGCTATAAAAAAACTTAATGGACTGAAACACAACTTCCATGTCATGACAGGCTGTATGAATTAAACTTTCCCCACACCCGCACAAAAATGTCCCCAAGGCATAAAGGAACAAAGAAAAGACCTGGATTGTGTGCTCCCTCTCTCTGTAGAGAGCCTATCTCCAAGGCTTAGCTTCCAGTAAGGATTAGGGTACAGTTAGAATTAGGGTTGAGAGAAGGACAGCCTGCTGCTGCAGTTGGAATAAGTTTACAAAGTAGCTTCAGAGAAAAACAGTGCAAAGAGAACTTGGAAGGGAAAGTGTTTTGGTGTGGGCATTGGTGGGTTGTCCTGGTCTAAGGCTCGCCCTGTGGTCATGGTTAGAGCTGAGAAAAAGAGAAAGCCAAGGCAAGGGCTAGACAGCTGGAAAGGGCTAGAAGAGGGCTCTCAAAGTGAAGGGTGTGCTGCAAAGAGAAATTGGCTTCAAGAACTTCCTTCTCTGGGCAGTGGCTGGGGGTCACGTCTGAAGCTCAGCCTCTGAGATTAAAGTCAGGTTTAGGCTTGAGAGAGGGAGCCATGAGCTTCTGCTGCAGTGGGACTGAAAGAATGGATAACTGGAAGTGTTAACTGCAAGGAGAATTTGATTCCCAGAAGTTTTCTGTTTGACCTAGCCCAAGGTGAATTGTACCTCAAGGTGAATTGTAGCCCAAGGGGCAAAGGGGCCCAAACCCCTTTGGCTGGGTTTATTGATACAGCTGAGATGGGTTGACCTTGGCTGGATGTCAGGTGCCCATCAAGTTACACAATCACTCCCTTCCTCAACTGGACAGGGGGAGCCTCCTTCCCAGGTTCTACTTCACTCTCAACTTCATCCACCTTTTCCCCCTACTGGGGGAATGGGGGTCTGTGGTCAGTTCATCACACACTGTCTTTGCTGCTCCTTTCTCCTTCTTCCTCCCCTGCTCCTGTGTGAGGTCCCTCCTACAGGAGACAGTTCTCCATTAACTTCAACATGAGTCCTTCCCAGAGGCTGTAGTTCTTCGTGAACTGCTTTAGCATGGGCCATTTCAGCAGGATGCAACTCATTCAGGAGCAGACTGCTCCAGCGTGGGTTGGCATCTTTTCACAGAAGTCACCCCTATAGCCCCCCCACACTACCAAAACCTTGCCATGCAAAGAAAGAGAGCCTAGAGCTGCACTGAGAGTTCACTTAGAAAGGAGGTGGGCTGCAAAGAGAACTTGGCTAGGAGACTGTTTTGGCTTGGGAATTAAAGGGGGGGGTGACAGCATTTGATTATGTTTACATCAGGATTAGAGTTAAGGCTGGGAGAAAGAGAGAGCCTAACATTCCAGCAGGAGGGGAGTTAGAGAGGGGCTTTTAAGGGCAAGTCTAAGTTCAAGGAGAGCTTGGCAGGGCTGCCTGGTCTGAGGCTCGGCCTACTCTTATGGCTGGAATTACAGCTGGGGTTACGTCTGACAACACAAGAGAGTGTAGTGCTGCAGTTAGAACAGGCCTAGGACACCTAGGATGCAGGAAGAACTTCGTTTCAAGAACTTTTTGTTGTGACTGGTGCTCAGCAGTCCTGGTCTGAAGCCCACCATACAGCTTGTGTGAGGGTTAGGGCTGGTGCTGGGAGCCAAAGAGAGCCTAGAGCTCCAGGTGGACGGAGGCTTGGTGAGAGCAGCTGATAGGGAAAAGGTTGGGCCACAGGGATAGCTTGCCTGCAAAAACTTGTAGGTAGAAGCAATGGCTGAGGGGCCTGGTCCAAGGCTCAACATAACTTCTAGGTGCAAGGTAAGGTTTGAGGTTATGTTTGACAGAACGAAAGAGAGAACAGCTGTAGCTGGCTCAGGGCTAGAAAGTGACTGTCCCAGGAAAGTGTAGGCTGCCAGAAGAACTTGGCAGCAAGAACTTCCTGGTGTGGGCATTGGCACCACATCCAAAGCCCAGCATATGGTTTGTTTGAGGCTTAAGGTTAGAGCTGAGAGACACAGAGGACCTGGAGCTGCATCTGGAATGGAGCTAGAAAGGAGCGCTTAAAAAAAAAGGTGTGGGTTAGAGAAAATGCGGTAGGGAGAATATTTTATTGAGGGCACTGGCTGGGGTCCTGGTCTAAAGATCTGTGTTAGTGTTAAGGTGGGCATTTGGACAGAGAGAGCCTAGAGCTGCAGATGTGCAGATGGAGGGGGCTTAAAAGGGAACATGTCAAAAGAAGGGGTAGAATGTGAGAAGAATGTGGCTGTGACAATGTTTTGGTGTGGGCAATGGCTGGGGACCCTGCATTGTGACTCAGCATAAAATTACGTTTGGCCTCAGGGTTAGTGGGAGAACTGGGGGAGAGAGAGCCCTGGAGCTCCAGCTGCAGGTGAGTTAAATGGAGTTTGAAAGGGAAGTCTAGGCTACAAGAAGAGGACTGGGAAAATTTTTACTGTGGGCACTGGCTGGAGGGCCTCAGCCTCTGTTCTATTTTGAGGGATAGGATTACAATTGAGGGAAAGAGACATCCCAAGAGGAGTGTAGGCTGCAAGTGCAATCAAGTTTTGTCTCTTCAAGCGACCTCTGTTTCCAGCTGCATCTATGTCATGGATTCAGTGGAAAACCTGTGCCCACAGAGGTTCCCACAGGAAAGGCAAGTACAGGCAACAATTTTGTTCGTGGTACTTAAAACTGAAGAGGACAAATCTTTGCCTCAGACCTTGTCATGTAGATAGCCCAGGCCCTTGAATTTTTTAAAGTCTGCTGTAATTGTTATGGCCAACATCTTTTGTTCTTCTGATAAAACAACCTTCTTTAGTGAGAACTCATACTTGCAGGGAAGAGCTCTTCAGAATCTAGGCCAAGATGACAGAAAGTCTTCTGGAAAAAAGAGCAACTTCCTTCCTCAACCTTCCCTATAAAATACCTACTAAAATGCTTGCTATTTATTATTTATTATTTATAAACCAAAATGCTTCACTATATGGATTTACTCTGCAAAGATGATGAAAGACACGTATGTGGCAGATGTTAGTCATGTTGATGTGTGCAGCATTGCACAATGCTCAGATGTCATGTTCTAAGCATAATGCAAGGGATAAAATGGGTACTGAACTCTTTCGAAAGTCTGACTTCAAATCTATATTTAGGCATCTAAGTGACCTGCTTTTATTCAAAGGTGCTGACTACTCAGCTGCTTCCATTGACTGCAGCAGAATATAAGGGATTTTTTTGTTGTCAAATCTGTTTTCAAGAACAAAAATTACAGTTTAGTATCTTTGTAACTCCTAAGTAATTCTGGTAAAAAAAGACAGTAAATTAAATACATCTCTCTTTTGTCCTACTCTCCATAAGATGAAGGAAAGGGACCATACAATAAATCCCAGTAACTGTTTCTATGCAGGAGGGAGATTAAACATTACTGGTTTGGATTCCAGCATGATAGATAACTTTGCTGTTGAGATCAAAAGGCAAAAGGCAAAAGGGAAATGGAGAGGTGCAACACATTTTTAAATTTATATAAGCCTGTGTTGGGGTCCTAGACTCATGTATTGACCTTAGTTGCCTTGAACAGCCACACCTGGGAACACCTTCTGCCCAGGACCTCCACTTAAGCTCAGGTGGGGCACAGTTTAGGCCTTTGCCTGAGCTATGTTGTAGGCATACCTGTCTCCAGCTCTGCATTCTGCTATACCTTGGGCCTCTCTTGTAGGTAGCTTGCCTGCACCTCCGTTTCTGGCCTTGGATAGACCCTGTGCCTACATTGTGCCTTCCTGGATGGACCTGGTTGATCACCTCAGCTTCTCCGGGACTGCTGATACGATGTGTGCTGTTGCCAGCACCCTGCCCATTGAGTGTGGGCCCTTTGGGACTATGCCTTGTCACTGAGGGCACTGGTTGCACTGGGATGACCCTCACTGGTGATTTGTCCACCTCATGGAGCAGCCATGCTCTTGCTTCTCCCTAAGGATCCAGTCACCTTGCTGAAGTAGCAACTGACGAACAAAGCAAGATCTACAGCAGGCAGGTCAGTTTGTATTATTCAGAAGCTGATGGATGACTTATTGTAAAGGCACAGGAGATGTACGCTCTGTTTTACCCATGGGTACTGACCCTGAACAGTGACGGCAGGTGTCATTGAGGTTCCTCATTCTACAGCAGAGCAAAGTGTATGTGGTGCTTGGTATTTCTGAGCTGAGCCGATGTGCCTTTACAGGATGTCACCTGTCACTGACCACATCCTCTGTGGCCGTGGAAGCAGTCAAGAAACATTCTGCTGGGGGTATAAGGGGACAGTGAGGTCATGGGGGTGCAATACTCCTTCATAGGACCGAGCTTTCTGTATTAACTGCACGCCGGCTGTAAGGAACCGCTCTGCTCAGGGAGCCGAGCTGGAGCGGGAGCAGCTGGCAAAGCCCTGCCACAGAGATCCGTCTCGTTCCTACAGGTCCCTTTACAGAGAGGCAACTGGAAACCGGAGTAACTATCACACAAACGGCACAAAGTTACGGTGTGAGCGACTAGCTAGCTAAAGACTAGGGCGACAACAGGCTTGGTTTCCCAGAGGACTGGAGATGGGTGTGAGGACCGGAGGGCGGCGGCCGAGACCCCCTTCTCCCCCGGGCGGCGCCGAGCCGCAACCCACCTCAGCAGGAGCTCGTCCCGGAGGGGAGGGAGGCGCGGGCGGCCCCGCTCCCCCGCGGCCGCGCAGGCGCCGCGCGCGGGGAGCATGCGCAGTGGGGCGGCAGAGCCGG